>RPOG01006029.1:0-27058 GCA_008086565.1 Thalassoma bifasciatum
AAAGGACAAACAATCAGAAAATTCTGCTGGAGGGGGTGTAAACGTTTAGGCACAACTGTATATCAAAAGATGAATGTACTTTCAACCATGACCTTCTTTTTTGCCCATATATATATATATATATATATATATATATATATATATATATATATATATATATATATATATATATATATATATATATATATATATATATATATATATATATATATATATATATATATATATATATATATATATATATATATATATATATATATGGGCAAAAAAGAAGGTCATGGTTGAAAGTACATTCATCTTTTGATATACAGTTGTGNGGGGGGGTGGTTTATTATTTTTCTTATTAGCCTTGTGGCCACAATCATTTCAGTTCAGTGAGACATGTTTCTGTCCTCCACACACTCCCGAGGTGATATCTCATAAAGTGAGTCCTCCTCCTATGGGGGAGGCTGACCCAGGGGTGGCTGCTTATTCTAAAAGCAAATGTGTTATTCTGTTATAATATTGGGGCTTGGTTGTACATTATGTTATACAGCAACATATTCAGAGTCTTATATGTAATTTTTTTCCATCACATTTTATCCTATTCATTTATAAACTTTCTAGATTAAAGTTCTTTTACCATTTTATAATCCATGCTAAGATTTATTGACAGTGGTCGATTGTCTCTGGATTTGTTGTGGGAAAAAGAAGTTTAAGTTGTGCTGAGAGGCTCAAGTTTCCAGAGACAGTCCTGCAGTGAACCTCATGTATATAAATGACTTGTTGTGATGTCTCTGCCTTCTGCCGTCAGTCTGGGCACATTTTAAACATGGAGGCTGAACTGAAGGCTCTGGCAGTTCAGGATACAATGGTCCCCAAACTTTCTACAAGTTATAAACAGCAGGTGTTGTGGTCCCGGACTGTTATTAGCTCTTCACCCCTTTTAGTGGATCCATCAAGGGGAACAATCCAGAAACAGCAGGCTGCTCGATAAAATACAGGTGCTGCGATGTGGTATTTAGTGCTTTTCACTCCAAAATATAGCAAGTGAGTGCATTAAGTTTTATATACTAACAACTCCTCATACCGATTTTTTTCACACACACACACACACACACACATACAAAAAAGAGATCAAGAACAGAAAATATTTTTCTTATCCAAATAAATTAAGTATCTGTGAATTTTTTTTTAGATGGTGGATCCAATAATAATAATAATAATACTAATAATAATAAAAAAAAAACAATTCAAATTAAAAAAAAACCTTGGCATGATTCCAATGGTTTTATGAAAGCTGTGATCTTTATTTTGATGCTTTTGTGATCATTTTATAATCCAGTCCTATCAATTTAGACTGTTCAGAGAATAACACATGTAAATGATGTGGCAACTGCTTCTAGGTTCACCATTCTCTGTCATTTACCCTTTATTACCTACCAGAGCATTTCTTTGCAGTTTACATGCTGCTGAGTCATTTTTTGCATATCAGCTTTTGATACACATAAATACAAAAAACCCTTATATCTCCTGGTTAAGGAGACATAAAGACTTATGTCCAGACTATCTGAAAAACTGCTGAAGGTGCAATGAACCATAAAAATGAAAATTTTACACTCATCCCTCAAGAGTGTAAATGTGAAAAATCACTATGACATGTATTGAATGCAGGAATCAATGGGAACAGCTGTGATCTGTATTGTAATATTTTTCATGTTCACTCTTTATACTGGATTTCTGCTAACACATTAGTAGAAGGAAACAGGACTCTGGGACATATTGAAAATGCAAAATGAAAGCCCTAGTACCCAGATGAAAGAACAAGTGGTGATGATCATCTTATCTGGTTTTAAATTTACTGACACTCAAAAATGAAAATGCCAATTGTAGCACCAGTTAATAGTCACTTGCATGGTGAAAAACATATATATATATAACATACATATATAACATAAATATTCAGCATTTTAAGTGAAGATCACTTAATATGGAGTTAAACTCACTTGCAAAAATTAGTTGCAAACTCAGTCTCACCACCATTACCCCTTTAAAGAGGTAGAAGAAGAAGAAAGAACTTAATTCCTTATCAAACCTTGTAAATGTGAGTGAGGAGGGCACACAGTGGACATGGTGTTGTCTGGTCGTCTAAGTTCAGTGGAGCATGAATTACAGCTCAGTTCAACATTCAGAACATGAAGGTCACATTTTATTTCTCACTGTGGTCTCATTTTTCTCCAAAAAGTGAAGTCCTGCTTCCTTTTGGGTTCAGGCAAAATTCAGAGGATTTCAGAAGTTTAAATACATGGTGTATAATCATAATAATAAAAATAATAATTTTAAAAAAGTAGGTGGGTTATTTTGCTCCCCCCAATGGGTTTGGTATCCCAAGGGTTAAACATTTTTTAAATAGTTTTATCTATTTAAAAAAGTGCCCAGAGGAGGCATCATATGACTTCCATATTAAAGGGGCGAGAGGTGGGCCGCGAAAAATATTTGAGACTTAAAAGTGGGCCCTGAGTTGGAAAAGGTTGGGAACCACTGCTCTAGTTGCCTTTTGGTATTTTTGGCATCCAATTGCTGCTGGCAATGAAAATTGAACCGGTGGGTGGTGTGTGTGTGTGTGTGTGTGTGTGTGTGTGTGTGTGTGTGTGTGTGTGTGTGTGTGTGTAGGGGGGTTTGTTAGTGTTAAATTTATGTTGAATTCATTTTCACTGTTTGCATGTTTACATGTTAATTGCCAAAGCAGTTTGTAAAGTGTTTGGATTGTTCATACCTCACTTTGTTGTTTAAGATCCAAAGTGAAGGTTAAAGACACACTGAGTTAGGAGGGCTAATTCTAAAGGACAAAGATGATTTTTGAATAGCTTTTATTTTCTGATTTCTTTTGTATAAGCTTCAAAGACTGGCAGACCCTGTCATTTTTTTGACTACAGTTGCATATTAAAAAGCAAGGCCCACTGAGTTGATTATAAAAGTCATTCATACTTTAAAAATTTGGCTTTGACGTCCTGATTTCTTTTGTATAAATACTCCTTTACTCAAGCCTATCTAAACTATACACTATTTTATTTGCTTTAGCATCATTGATTCGTAATAAAAACTCTTCTGTGTAACCCACAAACACCGGTAGACTAGGGATCTTTCCAGTGAACAGAGTTGAGGACATTTTTGTGCTAAATATTAGTAAATGTGACTGCAGTGAATGTATACGCTTTAACGTTTTGTAGTGAAACCTGTCATACTGTGAGAAAAGGTGTGTTTTAATAATTGGAGGATTATTTCATTATGTCCCCACAAGCCAATTAGTAATGTGTGAATTATGCAAATTATATTCAGATTAGGTCTCCTTCAACCATGTTTGCTACTTTTCTCAAATGTCCCCAGTAAGCATGGACTACACTTTTCTTGATCAATCCACAAAGTTCAAGGTGTGTATAAGCTAAATGGACATTGGTAGTTGTAGCTATTTTTTTTTTCAAACCCTCAGAACCTCCAGAAAGGGTGGTCCCCATAAGTGATGTTCACACACTTGGTCCCCAAAACCAACAATAACCAGTATGTGTGTGTGTGTGTGTGTGTGTGTGTGTGTGTGTGTGTGTGTGTGTGTGTGTGTGTAGGGGGGGGGTAACAATGCCAAGCTTATGTATAAATATAAGAATTGATGGTTTGTAGAGGTGTAGAATGTTTGAGTTCATGTTGGTCTCTAAGATAAGATTTTTCATTGTTCTCCAACTATTAAACTTAGTTGTTGAAGCAACTTGTGGGAAAAATTAACACCTTAGTCAATGATACCAACACATACAAACTGATAAAATGATAATAATTTGATGATAATACCGATAACAGGACAGATTAGCTCTGAAGGCTGATGGTCGTTGTGAAACGCAGAAGTTTTGATGAAACTGTTCATGAGAAGGTGACTCCATCAACACCTTTCAGACATTAAATATCATGTCTATAATGTATGACTGCTCCCTGGTTGGCCCTCAACTGCTCCTCGTCAGCCTCATCTCTGCCTTTTCTCATCCCTGCTCATTAAAACCTTCCCCATAACACCGGTTCCTCCCCATTAGTCCCCCGCTGGCCTCTGGAACTTTCTCAGCTCCAACTCCTGAGTTCTTCCTCCTGCCTCCTCTTGTCACTTCAATTTTTTTTTCTCCTGATTTCTCTCTAACTGTCTCCTGTATTACCCTCCTTTCACAGGAGACTTGCACATCCTACTGTAGCAGCTTTAATTCTTCTTGATCTCGGGGCTGTCTCCCTTCTAATTCTCTGGTAGACTCCGGTAGCTGCAGGACAGATTCACACAGAATGGGTTTCACTCTGAAGAAGAATCCTGTCGGCTTTGCAGATCTTTTTTAATGTAATATTTGTGCTGCAGTGCATCAGTCTTTTTTTTTTTTCTCCACGCACATTAGAGATCTGCACCACATGATTGCACTTCACTGAAAAGTAAATTCAACAATGTGGCTTCACAATACCCTACTTTTCTGCTTTTTATCCACACAGCAAATCTTTTGGGTTCAGCAAAAAAGAATGAAAGAGTTACATTTCTGAAGTTTTTTTCAAACTCAAAGACTCCAGTTTGTATTTAGAGGTACTTTCTGCTGGTAGAAATAAAATTATTTTTTTCACAAAGTGTTGAGGGCCACCATTCAACGCTCATTCAAAGAGACCAGGATCAGTTCTACAAATTGCAATAACTTCCTCATGATAAAGCTCAACTTGTCACTTTATTTGTTAATTTATTTTGTAATGCACAAATTGTGAACTGTACTAGAACTGGTTCTTTGTTTTTTTTTATTAGTTTTTGTCTAAGTTTTTTCTACTGTGTTGCAAATACAGAGTAACCAGGATTAGTTCACAAAATGATCATTTTATTTTCCCTGATCAGGTTATAGACTTGATTCTAAGTGGACTTTAAAACTAAAAAAAAACAACTTTATTTATACCCATAGGACAATTGAAGGCACATAGAGCAGTTAACAATGTAAACAATTGTAGACAAAGAGAAGAAGCAAACAATGCTAAAAAAAAAAAAAAAACTGAATCAGGGAAAATAACAATAGAAAAAAAACTGCTTTGGTACTACAACACCAATATACTAAGAATAATAAAATACTAAAATTACTGAAATACTTAACAATAAAATACAAAAAAAATAAAATATAACTTATAATAAAATACCAAAAATTAAAAATACCAAAATTGTGGAAATACAAGAATTTTAATGACTAAATACAAAAACCCAATTACAGTTGTTTTGTTTGTTTTAATTTTAAGAAGAAAAATAATAACTGAAAAATGTACTTTTATCAGTATTTTTTTTTTTAAATCAATTATCAGACATTTCAGGGGACCCTGCCTGGATTCCAGGCGACCCCATGTGGGGTCACGACCCCTAGGTTGAGAAACCCTGCTGTAGAGTAATATGAGATAGAGCCCATAGTTTGTGCTTGACTGACAGAGTTTGTGCTTGTTCTCTAGATGTCTCTAGCTACATAGACCCAGAACCAGATAGTCCGAAGAAAAACTTCAACTATCCTGAGTTTTCCTTGAACCCAGTCGAGTCAACCAATTAGTCTGGATCAGGGGCTCCTGTCCAGACGACTGAGGATCCTGATCACCGGATGAGCCCCGATGGTCTGATGGAGGTCAAATACCTCCTCTCGGGGTGAGGACAACCACCCCATCTGTACCTTCATTTGGTCCCCTGCTGACTCCATGACCTCTGACACCTGAGGACTCCTATCATACCTCGGTGGGGTCTTCTTCTGAGTCAGAGATATCACAGAGCAGCACATCAGACCTCAGACCAGAGGAGAATGACAGAGCCTCCTTCACCATCTCCATCATCAGCAAAGTGAGTAAAGAGTCTGTCAGGACTCTGTTAACTCAGTCTACAGCACAATGCTTCATATATTTCCTCAAACCTTTGATATTGCATTCACATTCAAAATCCATTGTTTTATGTTTTTCTGTGATGACTCCAAATTGTTAAATGTTTTTGTTTCTGTTCCAAATGTGTGATTTCATTCTCACTGAGGAAGGAACAGAGGATGAGACCTTGTTCACCCTTTCATGGGATTCTTTCAGTGGGGACAGCAGCTCCTCCCCCACCTGGAACAACAGACCCTCCTCCTGAAGCTCATTTTCTTCTGCGAGTTCGAAGGGACGGGCGTAAACATCCAGACCAAGAAGATCAAAATGAGACGCAAAGTAATATCCAAGCTCCTGACTCTGATGGAGCGAGTCCAGCAACTATAACAGGGCATCAAAACCCCCACATCTCAGAGCCGAGAACCACAGGACAGATCTGAGGTTAAAGGTCAGGGTGAGAAGTTTCAGACCAAGATCCCCAAACAACACCCAGGAGACATGCTCCCAGGTGGAAGCTGAGATAGGAGAGGTTAAAAAAACCTTTCTAGAAACATCTCCAAACACCTCTGCTTTTATCTGCTGCAAATGAGCGAATCATCTGGGTGAAAGAACTGAACCGAATCAGTTACCTGAAAAGATTTGTTTATTTATGAACTACAGTTGCTCTCCGCTCTCCTGGCATTTGTCTCTTTCTCTCTTGACCCTTAGAGTTGCCCAACGTTCTGAACCTACTGAAGTACATCCTGTGCATGAACGAATTGCGAACTGAACTGATGCTCCGTGTCAGCAATTCGTACTGAAATTACTGAAGGTACGTACGTCCAGTATGTGAGCTAACCGTGAAACTGAAAGAGAGAGACACAGCTCAATCACTGAACAGGAGCTCAGGATTATTCACCACCTGCAATTCTCAGTACAATCCCGAGCAAAGCTGAGCATTTTGCGTTGTTTCAGCTCATTAAATTTTGACTGGCAGGTGGAGCTGCGGAGAAATACTGAACGATTCTATGAACAAATCTTTTGAACAAATCACTTTACTGAACTGATTCTAATGATTCAGTTCACTAAAAAGAACTGCTTTGCCCATCACTAGTCAGTGAGAGCAAGAAGAAAACCAAGGGGCAGGTTCTTCAGATGGCTGAGGAATATGGAGACACAATCGGGTCAAAAATCCTGCGCACAAAATTATGTCTCACGAGCGGTGTACATGATTTCACACGCGCAGATTTGAAAATGTGAAACTTCCTTATCTGGCAACCCCGGGCTCCCTGAGAGCTGTCAATCAAAGACCAGTGGCTCCTCCTCCAAAGGGTCAAAATTCTTGCCTCTAAAACTGATGCAAAGAAGAACAACTGCTTTGCAAGAGTCTTGAGTAAAATGCCCCCAAAGGTGAGGAGGTGTTTGTTATATGATGGTCACAGGCTGTCATGGTCATGGAGAAAAAGGAGAAGACCTCAGCCGTCCCTCATCACCAGCAACCTCCGTTCTGGGTCCAGCTGGTCCACGACAGCCACACAAGATGCATGAACACCAAAGAACCAAATCAGGACCACCTTATAAAAGGAAGGCTGAATGTCTTTCTGATGTGATCGTCCCCCATTTGCTCCTTCCACTGTCACCTCACCATTCCTTCTTTCAAAAGCAAATAAAGTCTGAAAAAAGTTGTCAGAGCGCTGACAGCTGTGGTTTTACACTAACATGTAAGAGGTGGTTACTAAAAAGGATTGAACACACATTGTCTGAGGAAAACGTGTTGTTTTTGTGCTTGTCATGTTAGAGATGTTAAGGTGTCAGAAAAACCTGGAGACCAGGAGTTTACCACCTGCAGCGGTCACAAGGACAAAGAGACGACGGTTTCTGTCTTCATTATTTCTGCTGTGTTCGAATTTTCGTGTATTTTAGGTTTTACAAGCTTTTTATTCTGAAACATTTTGTAATCTGTGTGATAAAAGTAAAAGTAGCTAAAAGGACTGGTATTTACATGAACAAATTATCTTAATATTTGAGGATGAACTATATCAAAATATAAAAGATGAATTACTTGTTGTGTTTTCATTTGTGTATCCTGGAAATAATAACATTTTTGCACCCTCATAGTATGTTGTTGCCCTAAAGCAACAAACCAATGTCTGGATTGAGGTAAAAAATTATCTTGACTAACAAGCAGGACCCCCAGCAACCACAAAATGAGGGGAATTAAGACTTTTACCCTAAAAATAATGAAACCTCAGAACAGTGAATCCCAACCTGTGGGCCATGGCCCACAAAGGCTGCGTCTCATTTGCGCAAAATGATGTCTCCTCTGTCCTCTCTCCTTTGTCCTCCTTGACACCGGAAGTAGTTCCAGAACTGCCATATTGAAAGCTGTCCCATTTGTGTTCATTTGATCGGAGGAGCGATAATGGAGGAAACACTAGAGCTGCCTTCGTGGTAGTGGTGGGCAAAGCAGTTATTTTCAGTGAACTCAATCATCAGAATCAGTTAAGTAAAGTGATTTGTTCAAAAGATTTGTTTGCTGAATCATTCAGTACTTCTCCGCAGCTCCGCCTGCCAGTCAAAATTCAATGAGCTGAAACAATGCCAAACACTCAGTTTTGCGATTTGTTGGACATATGTACCTTCAGTACATTCAGCACAAATCACTGATTCAGAGCTCCAGTTCAGTGACTGAGCTGTGTCTCTCTATCTCAGTCTGTCAGTGATTCATTCATGAACTACACGTGTATTGAGACCATCAAAATTGGTTTTAAAACAGCTGAGTAAATATCGATATATAAGCTGTTTGCAAACCGACAGCAGCTAAAAAACAAAGCACAAATATTTTCGCGACACCTAAACATTTACCACTTCATCCATTTGGAGACACGAGAGGGAGATGTAGGGGCGGGCTTGAGCGACACAGGACTTCCAACCGACTCTGTCCTGTTTGTTGAGTCATAACTGTCATTGACATAAATGGGTGGGTGGGTGGGTGACTTGGGCAACTGTAACGGTCAAGAGAGACAGAGACAAGAGACAGGAGAGGGGAGCGCACTGCAGTTCATAAATGATAGAATCTTTTCAAGTAAGTGATTCGGTTTGGTTCGTTCACCCAGATGATTTGAATCGTTCACAAATGACACATCACTACTTTGCAGAAACTTTTTCACCGACAGACATGCCTCCGCGTGGGATGGCAGTCACTGATTGGATGCTGAGCCAGTTCAGAATTCTCTGACATTTGACATCAGTGGAGTTAAGTGATACAGAAAAGACAGAGCTGAAAATAGTCTCTGAGGATAAACCTGAAACAGGTCAGAAAGCTGGGATTAAAAACATGTTTGATGTAAGTTTGAAGCACTAAATGCTGAACAACCATCATTAAATCAATAAAACAGATCAATACTGGGTTTTTTTTACTGTATCAGATTCATCATCCAATAATGGTTAAATAAACTAGAGCAAAGATAATAATTCGTGATCAGTTACTTCCCTATTCATTTTTATTCAACTTCTCTTTCTTTATAAGGGGAATTTAAGTCTGTTGGGTTAGAAACATGATTTCTGTTTTTCCCTGAAATCCAACTTTTCTTGTGTTCCTGTTGGTTTTATTAATCCGTTTCAGAGTTCATGATCAGATACACTCTGGATGAAGGATAAATGATGAAGAAATATTTCAATAATGACGCATTTTACCTCCAAAGCAATCCGTGCACTTCTCAACTGGACAGAATAAACAGAGCTCAGGTTTTATTCATGTGAAAGTGTTTGTTCAGAGATTAAAAACTAAGATAAAGCTCTGTTAGTGTTTATATTTTATTAGAGTTATTACAGCACATGTGCAGACACACAAACAGCTGTTGGAGCTGAACGACAGATGATCCTGATCAGCTGACGTCGTCATCACTGAAAGACCTCACATCATGAAACTCCCCCAAAGGAAAGGACGTCTCATTTGTTTTAAAATGAATCTCCTCGTCCCCTCTCTTTATTTCCTCATGTCACTCTCATCATCTCTGGTGGGCGGCACTAAGGCGCAAGTGAACGACGCAAGTGGAGGAAAGGAAGGATGGAACTTTGGGCAATTGAAACTCAGCCATTGAGGAGCCATTTGAATGTTCAGTTACTGAAACCTGTCAAAGAAACTCAGACTGATTTCAAAACATTTTACTTCTTTTGTCTGTTTTGAAAAAGTCTAAAAAATCTCTGCAGCAAGGAAAAAGCCCACACCCATAAAAGGGGGGAAACAGGATGAATTATTTAATAAGCTCATGCAGGGGCGGATCTAGAAAAATATTCATTGGGAGGCAAGAGAGAGGCAGTCCATGCTTTAGTGGTGGCAAAATGGCAGAAGTCTATGTGCTGGATTAATTTAATGCTAGGGTGACCATATTCTGAAAACCCAAAAAGAGGAGCCTCTACCAAAGACCACAATGTAGCTTCATAACCCAAACATTTATTTACAACACTCCCAAAAACATTTGAAGTAAAAAAGAAAAAAAGTATAATGGCAACAGTGAAAAATATCAAAATGAAAAACTGGCTTTGTTGGGATTTCTCCTTTTTTTTTTTTTTTTTTTTTTTTTTTTTTTGGCAGATATTAGGTCAAAATTGTTAAGATAAAAAGGTAAAATTTCAACTTTTGCCCAAATTTTGACTTTGATGTCTCAACTTATTGACTTCCGTCTCAAAATTTTGACATTTCATCTTAGAGTTTCAGATTTTCATCTCATAATTGTGACTTTTCACCTCAAAAATTTGACCTTTGATCGTAGAATTTTGACTTTGCGATCTCAAATGATTGAGTTTTATCTTATAATTTTTTACCATTTATCCCAAAATGTTGACTTTTCAACTCAATTTTTTTTTTTTTTCAATTAAATCTTTGCAACAGGGGTGGCAAGGCTATGTTTTAGGGGGGCAGCTGCCACCTTACGCCCCCCTGGTAGATCCACCCCTGAGCTCATGAGTTTGAATCATAGACTGTATAAAACATAGACATAGTCTCCATGACGTCACCCGTCTGTTACTGCAGCTCCATTTTGAGGCTAAACGGGCGCGGCCATATTGGAAATGGGATGAGTGACGAGTGCCCAAACTCACAGCTATTGGGCGCCCGTCAGTCACGTGATCTGAGCTGTGGCTCTGATTGGGTAAGCTCTCGATCCTAATATCTTCCAAACGGCCGAGTTAGAAAAAAATTCACCCCCCTCACAGTGTGTGCCGTTAGTGAAATTAGCGATCCAGACAGGAGACAGAGTTTGTACCAGGCTTTAAATACGCTAATTTCGGCTCTGAAAATGGCCTTTTTCCCGTCCACTTGTACAGGACTTCCGGTGCTTCTGGAGCCAGCCTCAAGCGGTCACTGGAGGAACAGCAGCTTTTTAGCACTTCAGTATTGTCACATTTTTTCAGACCGGAGGTTGCCGCTTGGTTTTGAATGTGCATGATTTCAGGAGGTGCTGCTGTGCCCTCAGCACCAGCACCAGCGTGCCTTTAATTCTAATACAGTCAGACATAAGACATTCTCATTCAGAGGTGTGTTCAACTTTAAACCGAGCCTACGATCTAGGTCTGTGCACATGCATACACTCAGAGACTCAGGTTTCATTTGAAGCAGGATGATGGTCATGTAAATGTGCAGCCCGCTGTCACTGGCTCTGCTTATGGTTGGATCTGTCCTCTTCTGCTGCACTACAGTGGTCACAGTGACACAGACAGACAATGAAAGCTCCCTGACGAGTGAAGAAAGCCCATCAGTCGCTCTCAAGAGAGACAATTATAAGTTCTCTCGCAAATTTGCCGCCTGTCTGAAAGCGTATCGTGTCAACCCCGCGACTGTCCATGATTGTGCATCACACCCATAAACACGCCTTGCGTTGCTGACTAACTAACCGTCTGATGTGAGATGACATTGTTTTAGGTAAGAACAAATGGGGTCCTGCCCCCTCTTTCTTCTGTCCCCGGCCCTCTCACTAAACAGTTTAAAGTGCTAAAGGGGTTATTTCCAGCCAGTGCTGTGCACTTTCAATGGGAGTGGCGAAAAGGTTAATGAATTCAACACTGTAAGCCACGGCTCCCCTTACAGTGGGCACAGGGAGCGGTGGCGGGAGCACGGAGCAGCAGCAGCAGCATGCTGATGAAGGCCCAGTCTTAAAGGAGGGTGTCGCTGCCCCCTGGAGGAAGAGATGAGCGCCTGCAAGAATGTGTGAGGGCTAGAGATACCTCAGATTTCCTATCAGTTAATAGATTATTATTTCAGATCACACACTGCTGATATTATTTTATGTTCTGTATCGAAAAATTGAACAATGAGGCATTTAAGATCTTCAAAGTAATCTTTATTTTTGTCTTATTAACAAAATGAGATGACAGAGCTGCATAAACTCCATTTAATAAATATAAGAGAGCCTTGAGGACAGATTTGGGAGCTGCAAACTTATTGAACAAACGTTTCTCATCTTAAGAGGGACAAAAAAGGATTAAGCTGACACAATTAGAGGAAAAAGAGACTTTAAAAATTGCATCTGATAATTATAAATACACCAAAGCTATCTAAATAAACTGTGTGGAGGAAATTCTTCGCAAATGTCCATCAACTTTTTACATTGATCACAAAATCCAAAAAGTCATTCATGACAGTTAATGAAAAAAATATATATTTACCTTGTTTAAATAAGTTGAATTACTTTACTTTATCTATAACTTGCAATAAATTTGAATGTTTTGTGGGTTAAAGTTTTTAAGCTCCAGGAATCTTTCTTAATTTCTTATTTTCTTTGATTAAAGGATCCTGAACTGACTGCATCCTTCCTTCCTGGTTTCATCGCAGTGTTGAGGTGTCGGGGTAGAATCATAAAAGGCAGAGTGAACAGTGCTGCATTGTAAGATCACACTCCAACCTCTAATCTCGTCAGTAAGCAGCAGCACATGCAAATTCAGCAACAAGCAGAGGGAGATAAAGAGAAAAGGAGAGGCTTAGAGAGGGGGAGAAACTGTGTAAATTTGCCACTGTGTTTGTGTTAGAGAGACAGAGAGGGAGAGCCAAAGATAGAGAGAGAGAGAGAGAGTGAGAGAGAGAGATTTGTGTGTGTCTGTGTTTTCCTCTGTCTCAGTGTCTGAGCTGCATCTCACACTGCATCTCAACAACTTGACAGAGGGCGTCAGCAGCAAGGGACCTGAACCAGTGACCAGAAACAATCCCCAGGCAGGCGGAGAGGCAGACAGGCTGTGCGTTTCTGCTTCCCCTGCACTCATCCCTCCATCCATCCCACCCCCCACCCCCCCTCCGCCCCCCTCCCCTTTGTAAATCAAAGCCACATGCAGCACAGCTCTGGAGTCAGCCAGCGGTACATCAGGTGGAAGAAAATCCAATCTATTTGATTGAGACATTATTTGCATAGTGTGTACGCTGTGGCTATTACGACTATGATTAAAACAATCATTCCAAATCGGATCACGGAGAAAGCCAGCAGAGCAGAAACCACATTATCGCAGTGATTGGCTGCAGATATACAAAGCTGAGCGTGACACAGAGAGAGGGAGAGGGAAAAAAAAAAACTTTGGATACGTATCTTTGCTGCGCATCCCATGAGGGTGCATCATTCATTTTGCAATGTGGCGTACGGTTCAGCATCCAGAGTCACGGGCCAGCAGCTTTGTGTTTACTCAGTGGTTATGAAGTCTGTGGAATCGGCGCTCTGTGTTTTTCTACTCCCTGCGTAGTTACCCCCTTCCACACTTAAAATGACAAGTGGCGCGTACGCGGCCCCTTTGCGCGGGAAGGCGTCCAGTCGATACTGAGAGGGAGAGTTGGGGTGGGTGCAGCAGCAGCAGCAGCATCCTTTATTTATGGAGCTGGAAGCTGCCATGACTGACAACCTGGGATAGCAGAGAGGTCCAACCCCCCCTCTAAACCTCCCCCCCAAAAGCCTGAGGCTGTCTCACACCCAGGATACTGTCACAAACAAACACACACACTCTCACACAAACAACAACAGTGTTTGATGAAAACCTCCTATCTCTGAAATGTCACCTCGTCATGGCTGCACTTTGCCTGACAGTGTCTGTGTGTTTGTCTACAGAGGGAACCATAGGTGACCAGGTTAACTTCAGGAAGGGTCTGAGATGTTTTTAAATGTGGATATTCCTCTTTTTAATTCACTAAACGAGTGTTTGCACCAGGGAAGGGTCTGAGAACAGGTTCCTATTAAGAATAGATAAGAAATGGTTCAATCCATTGATATTAATAGCATTTTTTGCCTGAGCTGTTGAGTTAGTACTACCTACTTTCATATTTGTTTTTACTTAAAACTGAATAAATCGTTGAAAAAACCTGTAAAGCTACTTTTTGTGCACAGAAAATTCACAGAGAATCAATAAGGGGATCAAAAAAGAATCAGTTTGATAAGCGGAATTGATAATGGTACTGGTAACAATAAAATTTTATCAACACCCATCCCTTGTTTGCACCATAGACTGTATATAGAATGGAATGAGTGGCTCCACCTTTCACCATTGTACAGATTTGAAGCTAAAATAACTTCGTTACTGGAGCCACCACTGTGCAGCCAGAGAATTCGGGTGGAACCGGATAACAAAAAAGTGATAAACATTTTTTTTTTTTTTTCCAAAGGTCATATCTGTTTTTGGCTCTCTTTCCTGAAGTTCCTCATATCCGTGATAAAAACTACACCCATACTGCAGCTGTTAGTCATCACATAACTAAACTTATAACCCAGTTTTTAACGTCTAACAACTAATGGAAAACCATCTCCTCAGAATAAAGAGGACAAGCCCAATAACATCTTCATATCTTGAATGCATTAGGAGACAGAGATTTTGACTTATACTGCAGCCATCCACCAGGGGGAGCAGTTTTTGTGGAGACCTCAGGTAGAGCTAACTGTCATGGCGTCCACTGATTATACAGTTTTGCACTGACATTAGTATGGGCATTTACCTGGATGTGTGGTCATCTTGGAGATACATGGATATTAACATGGAAGGGACAGAAAAACAAGTGCACCGTTAAATATAATTGTAAGTATCTCTCATCCTTGAGCAAATGTTTAAAAAGACACAGGGCACACCAGAACTTGTCGAGAAGGGCTTGGAAGAGAGATACTGTGAGAAACTATGGCTGATTAATGCTGACAGGGCTGTTTTTTGCTATTAGCTACTGTTGGGGGCAGTGAGCATGCGCTGCAGATGACACTGAGCCACGGAGGAGACCAGTTTAGATGCTGTGTGTAAACAGAGGAACGAAACCTTTCAAGAATTTCTGAATACTTCACCTTTAAGTTAATGACATCATGTGGAAACACTCTGTACAGCTAATGAGTAAAGTATTGTGATGCATTGTAACTTGGTAGCAAGTGACATTTTACTGATGAAACTTCAGAAATAGTCTGAACATGTGCTAAACTTCTGTCAAAATGTTTCAAACCTGGATAGAAACATGTTTTTAAACCAGCAGTCATCATGCCAGAATGAAGTAATTGAGCAAAAAAATAGCTTAGTTAGTATTTAGAAGCTCAGATTTGTATTTATTTATTTATTCTTTTATTTATTTATTTATTTTATTTTATTTGGCAGTCCAAATTGTTCATACCAAGCTATGGTGAAATTGTTTCTCATGATGAGCGCCCCAGGAAAGGAATAGAAAGTGACCCCTCTGCTGCAGAAGATAACTTCATTAGAGTGACCAGACTCAGAAGTCATAAATTAACAGCTCCTCAGATTAGAGCCCATAAAAAAGATGACACAGAGGTCAAGTTACACACACACACACACACACATACACACACCTTAGTACCGACTTTCTCAGAGAAAACAGTATTTATCAGGCCTCCGTGGTTCAAATTTCTGCAAAGGAACCAAAAAAAGACAAGGTGAGTGGTTGGTTTCTGGATCTGCCACCCTGGGTGTGTCTCAAAAGCCCAAAATCCCATCTTTTCTTCCTCTACTTTTATCATTCATGTCTTAGTCCCGCCCACCAGAGATGCATGAGAGAGACCTGAGGAAACAAGGAGATTCATTATAAGACAGATGAGACGTCCTTTCCTGAGTGTTTCATGACGTGAGGTCTTTCAGTGATGACGGCGTCAGCTGATCAGGATCATCTGTCATTCAGCTCTAACAGCTGTTTGTGTGTCTGCACACGTGCTGTAATAACTCTAATGGAATATAAACAGTCACAGCTTTGTCTTACTTCTTGACCTGTTTAACAAACACTGTCAAATGAAGAAAATGCTGTTTATTCTGTGTCCAATTAAAAAGCGCATGGATCACTTTGGGGGTTAAAATGCATCATTATTGGATTATTTATTATTCATCCTTCACCCAGAGCATGTCTGACCATAAATTCTGAAACGTGTTAATATAACCAACAGTAACACTAGAAAAGTTAGATTTAAGTGAAAAACAGAAATCATGTTTCTCTTTACAAACCTCCCGCTCATGAATGAAACTTCATAAACAGATATGTAACAAGCGTTTTATCCCGACAGACTTTCTCTCTGAGTTAAATTCTCTTCATTAAGAAAGAGAAGTAGCAGGAAAATAAACAGGGGAAATAACTGATCATGAATTAATAATTTTGCTCTATTTTATTTAACTATTTGAATTATTTGATGACAAGTCTGACCTTAAAGTTATACAAACTCTGCATTGATAAATCTTTGAGACCATGATGAAGATGAATGAAGGAAACTCCTTCATTAAATGTTCAAGGGAACACTACAGGGAACTTAAAATCATTTTAAGCCTCATTAAAATGTTCCCTGGTGAGTTTTATAAACATGATCCCCTGATTCCCCCATCAGTTGTCATGAAACTGTGTTGAGAATGTGATGGAAGCAGCTGTGCAGAGCTGGGTAACTGAATATTTCTGGATGTTCTCATCACAAACATCTGCAGGACGACCATCAACAATCCTGACACAAACAGCATCATTATGACATAAAGTGAACACACAGTGAGTGCAGACAGGGACACCTGTGATCAATAATACTGCATAAATTAAATTAGATTAGATCAGAGTAAGTTAGAGAGGCCATTTTTATTTTTATAAAAAAGACAGTTAACTTTGCCTGCTTTCATTTCATGCGGTACATATTTCTGCACTGAAAGCATAGATGCAGACCAAACAATGCATTACCAATGAAAGCCACAGGGGGCAGTCTGGAGACATGTATGCAACAGTACTTCATCATAGGTAGAGGGCTGAGTGAGCACAAACTAAAAGGTCTGTTTTTTTACAATTAACTGCACAAACAGACAACTGTTTCATTTGGCAAGAAAAATATCCTGAAATTTAGGGATGAGTATTGATAAGATTTTATTGATATTGATGCCCTTATTGATTCTATATCTGGTCAACCGTACTGATTCGTGGTTTTCTTAAGGCTACACAGCTGTTCAATTCTAATCTTTTAAGTTCTCTTTGCACTGTGCGTGTGGAAATGCTCTTACTTTCACTGTTAAACATACTCCTGAGTTCTACTGTTGTTGTTCTTTGATTTGTTTTGACCAAACGTCTAAGTGATCTCCAATCACTCAAGTTTAGTTGTTTCTGTATCAATCTACTGTGATAATTTCTCTGCTTGATACTTGCCAATGATTTGACCCTGATAAACACACTGCAAAAATGGGAGTCTGAATATAAGATAAAAATTCTAAATTTGATGGAAAATATCTTAAAACTAGTGAAACTATCTGTCCATGCAGCAAGATAATTTCACTTGACTAGAAATCTTGAAATAAGACTGATAAACAAGAAGGCCTTGATAAGTATTCTCAGATCTTAAAACAAGAAGAAATTCTCATTTCTGGATTAAAATGCTTGAAAACAAACTTCCTGTAGAAGAATTTAAAGTGAAATATACTGAATATGAGCAAAAGAATCTAATTTCATGCTTCTTATATTCTTGATTTAAGCAAATGGAATGACAAATATCACTTTTTTAAAGTCAAAACTACTTAGAATTAGAGAAGTATGATTAAGATAATTCTTGATTTTTGAGAATGGGTTTGTAAAATTCTTTGCTGTTTGCTAAAGACACTGTCTCTTGAAAAGATGATTTTTTTGTGTTATTCTTAAATCAAGCAACTTAGGTGGAGCTAAATCTTGAAACAAGTTTTAATGTTATGAAATTACAAGTGAGAAAATCAAAGTAACTTGTTTTAACAGTTATCCACTCATTTTAGGATTCTCAGACGAATTAAGACAAAATTGAAACATTTTTTGAAATCTAACATAGTTTTAAATGCTAAAAATAAGTAAAAAAAAACAAAACATTAAAACAAGATATCTTATAAAGCAAGGGTTCCCAAACTTTTCAGCCTGTGACCCCCAAAATAGCAGCGTTAGAGACTGGCGACCCCCTGCTGTGGTACGACACTAATGGGCCAATCCAAAAACAGACATAAACAAACAAAAAAACCCTGAGGATACTTAATTTAACTCATCGGTAGAAAATTTACCCACTAATGTGCACTTTGCTGTGCTCACTGCATCAAACTTTAACGAAGAAATGTGAAAAACCGATAAAACATTTTCTGTTTGCATAATTTTATATTATCTTTAACCCCCATTTTTGGTTTTATCCTTACAATAATGGATTAAATGTGGAATTGTTTATGGTTTTCAATTTGGGGACACATTCCACGACCCCCTATCGATGTCTTGCGACCCCCCAAAGGGTCCCGACCCCCACTTTGGGAACCACTGTTATAAAGCATGTCTTAGAGTAAGATTTTAAATCTTGGCAAGTGCAAGATTATTTGCAGTGCAGACAAACGTCTTTTCCATAATCAAAGGATGTGTCTTTTACCATGGTTACTCGTTGCGTCAGCTGGGGTTAAATAACTTGTTTCCAGTTGAAAGCTAATCACCTGTGCAGTAATTATCCAATAGAGAGCTTGTACCCATTTGCTCAGTTAAATCCCAGAGGCAACTTTTATTTCGGCCAGGCAGTGTATATAAAAAACTGACAATATGACCTTTGAATCCTTGAATACTCTGTTTATCTTCTGTTTTCCTTTTTGGTACGATCTGCTCTGCAGAGGCTGACGTGTTTCTGCAGCGTACTCCAGCAAAAATAGAATCATAGCGTAACAGCCCCGAGCAGTTGTTGTGGCACGCACTGGAGACGCACCACAGCGAGCACTGTGTGAATGTAGTGATTGACTAGAGAGGAAGCTAAGTGCAGTGTAGTGCTGATAGACGGCTGCATGCACACTATATGTGTGAATTGGGGGTTAGTGGGGAACACCAACCTTCCAGGAACTGCAGTTTTTGACTCTTCTGTGTCAGTTTAACTCCTCAGAGTCTGAGGTTGCAGTTTAATTTGAACTCACTAAAGCTTCAAGTCAACACATCTGAAGATAGAAGGTTTGAAAAGTCCACTCTGATATGTTCACCTGAGCGCAGAACAATAACAGCATGCTCAGTGACATTTACACGCCCAAGTGAAACCAAAGAGAGAGAGTGTGTGTTTGGGAGTGACAGACGCATGAACAGGCTGCTTCACTGAAATCCTGACACACTTTCATTCCGTCAGAGGTCTTATTCTGCTCTTACTCTCTACATATTTCACTCCTCTCTGTTTTTGCCCACACTGAAGCCATGAAAGTTCACATGAAAGCTTTTTGCTCCAACTGTGCTCCATAAATATTGCACCACACAAACATGTTTGGTCAATTTACACTTTCCCTTTTGTTTGACAGCTCCATCAACAGGCAGCTGGGTGGCTTCCATTCACATAAATAAAAAATCAGGCAGAACAATTTGCTCTTTCAACTAAAGTTTCTTTCTATCTGATGCCTGGCGCGGATGTGTTGGAGCATGGAGAAGAGAGTGACAGCTCTCACATAGCTTTGATTTTATCTGCTCTGGCACACAAAAGGGTATTTTACTCCACAGGAGGCAGTCACACTGGTCTTTCTCTCCTCTCAAAGCTATATTTAAACTTCAAAGCAACAGAGAAGGACACATAATATCATGGAAATAAATGCAGAGTCTACTCTCAGGACTTGCCGCAGAGTGTTTAAAATTTAAACATGCTTGTCGCAGCCTTTACAAAGTGCCTGACAAATTATCAGCAGGAACTGTGAGGACATGAAATGCCTCCCCAGATCGAATTCTCTTAATAGCGTGGAGATGGTGCATTGGTGAAGTGTTTGCTTTGTTGGTGAGAGATCACTCCTCAGAGCCTCCATCAGTGTGACAGCCGGGAGAGCCATGTAATAAGTGCTTTAACAGCCGAAACACCTGGCGAAAGGATGACAACGCTTTTCTACATCACACTGACTGATCGATAAAGGAAGAGAGACAACACCTTTTTTCAGAAAACCACTTGTGCTGAAACTTTGAGAGGAGTCTGGGAAACATTTTGAGCTGCACGGAGGTCCGGCAAAAGGATTAAAAGCTTTGCTTTCTGAGGTCAGAGGCAGACGTGACCAGCAGCTCAGTCAGAACTGCAAACATACTAAGAATCAGTGTCTTTGAGATCAATTTGACTCAGAGACACGAGCCTCATCTCTGCCCAGAGGAAAGATCGTTTTTAAGGAAGCGGTAACACTTCATTCAACTGCAGGTTTGTGCTTTATTGTAGAGAGGGAGAGAGATTGTGAAAGAAAGAAAGAAAGAGAGAGAGAGAGAGGCTCAAGCTTGTAAGGCAATTTCAGTGACACATGCAGGTGGTTGCTTTCAACATGGCTGAGCGGTCAGGGTGATGGGAAAGTGTTAATGTGACTTTACAGGAGCCTGATAAACATGATACTCTCATCACATCCATTGTGTCTGCCTCGGGTGGAGAGAACTTCTGTATATTAACCAAAGTCCCTTATATTTTTTCCTTGGAGGGCTGGTCTATCATTACAGAGATGAACCGCTCTGTCATTTTTTACAAGAATTTTAGCATTTAATCATAAAAAATGGGTTTAAATTTCACATTTCACCCTTTTTCTTGCTTTGAAGTCTTTTATTCCACACAGAAAATGAACCTCACATCTCAGTTAATCAAACTTGATGTCACTGTCTTATTGATGATACAGTACAGAGTTCATTTTTATTAGCCGTATAAAAACAGGGACCCCTGCACTAATGCCAAGTCTTCTTTTGGTTCTCTGTAATCCTCTTTGAGAGAACACTGCAGGGATTCAAAGCTCTGCATTTTCCAGTAGAACTGCCTCATTAGACTTCAAGGTAGGGTCTGTAGGAATTCCCATTGCTGTTTATAAACACAACATCCTCCTCTGTGGCTGCGAGTCCACTGCCTCCAACCGTAGCTACGTGAACACACTCACCAGCTCAGCGAGCACCTGCAGCATCACATCCTTTTCGTGGGAGAGACTCAAGAGCCTTACACCTGAATTCCTTTAAGTAAATAAGGTATGATGCAAGTATTGGGGCTGCTCGAGATAGCTCCTCCCACTTACTTACAACATATAAACCTCGTTTCCACCAGGCAGTCTGGTACGGATCAGTACAGTTTGGTAAAGGTCAGATCGGTAAAGCCTGATCCTGTGTGCGTTTCCACAGCCAACCGTACACTGCTTGATGGGCCGGATGTCCAGAGCCGCATCAGCTACGTAACAGCGTGACGTCACTGCAGCGCTATACAGTGTACCCCGCGAATAAATGCAACGAAAAAGAAATTAGCAGCATTGTATACAAAGAGCAAGATGGCAACTCTTCTACTTTGTGATCAGCATGTGGCTCTTTATTCCATTACGCAATGAAGCTTTGTTTCAGGAAAGACTGCGTGCAGGGTTGTGTGTCGTCCTTTATTACCGCTGTTGCACGGGAAGTTACCGATCTTTTGACCAATCAACGTACTGCAGTGATTTTAGCCCCACCCCCGGGGTCGGTTTGGAGCGGCTTATTTACTGAAAAGTGGAGCGGTACGGGTCGCTTATTTGGGGACCCGTCCCGGTTTTAGTCTATGGAAACGCCACAAAATGCGTGCCATACCAAGACGAACGGAACCGATCCGCTTGGTGGAAACGAGGCTATAGAGGCTGATTTCAAGACCAACTACTACCTACTACTTTCACATGTAGTAGTATGAAGTATGACCGCTTTCTTGGGTCTGTTTAGTTCTATAATTCACCATATTTCTGTTTCATAAGGTGGAGCTAATGGACTTTTTCTAAATTTTGTCTTTATCAAAAATGTAGAAAATAAACCATGGGTACACTTGGCATTTCAGTCATTAATTCACTATATCAATTGATGTCAAATGGTGAATTTACAGGAACAATAAAATGAGATAACTTAATAAAGAAATTAATAGAATACATAAAAAAAATAAAAATAAAATTAAGCATGGGAAAGGAATCGTAGCTGAAAATGATTTCTGGTCCTCTCATTATTTTCAGTGGTTCAGGGAACATTTTTAACTCATGAAATTTTTCTTTTTTAAAGATTGAAAAAAACAGGGAGAGATTTCAGGGTCCTGTTTTTTTTTGTTTTTTTTAGAAACTTGTAAAAGTATAGCAGTTTATTTCAGCAAAATCGCCATATTTAATTGTTTATCTTACATCAAAAGTTGACGTTCATTGAAAATAAATCTGGAACCAACTGACTTTCTTTTTTTTAATATTTATTTATTTATTTATTTATTTTCAGCCAATGGAAGCACTGCATCCACATTACCCATGTAGGCTGTCAGTTGAAAAAAAAGGAAGTAAATAAGTGATTTATACAGGCTTTTATGAGTTTCGTAGGAGTAAACGCCTCTTTCATAATATGATGTGAGCAGATTTACAGGTGTTTCTTTCATGCCACTTCACTTCTATCTCACAGACTGTCTAACATTAGTGTTGTTGTGTTGTAGTTGTGCTGATTTATTCCAGTAGGTGGCGATAATTCACCTAAACCTGAGTGCCCATGAATAACAATACGCCAGGTAGACTGATCTGTTGCAGACTGAGAAATTTTCCAGTTCAGTAGGACATCTGGGAACTTGTAGTTTACTGAACATCTCACAAGTTTTTGTATACTGACCACTACAAACTGAATTTCAGCCAAAAAAGTAGGCTCTGCTAGTGTAGTAGGCAGTTTAGGAAAACAGCCAAAGTCACTTGAGCACTGGGCCTGCTGTGATTGGCTGTTCACCACGCTTACTCTCTGCCCAGAAATACATCAACATACAGACAGAAGAGGGGGGTGAGGCAGACACAGACACTGACACATATATAGACGCCCATGGATGACGATTGAGCAAGATTATTCCTGTAAAAGTTAACATTTAATTACTTAGGAAAATCTTGCAGACCCTACCTTTAATTTGAGCCTCATTTACCTAATAAGTCTAAACAAAAACCTCACTTTCAGAATTTAGCCAAAAAGAAGGCGAGACAGACTTTTCAGTGGAATAGGAAAAATTAACCTGCCAAGTTTCTTTTCTTAATAAAAAGTGTTTATATATTCTACTGTAAGATCTAATGTGATAGTTTTGCTGAACACAAAAGAAAAATGCTTTGTTTTGAGTTTTAAAAACATTTCAACACTCTTTTTGAACATAAATTTTGCTATAGCTCTTTGTCTGCAAGAAAAGAGTTACCACATGGAAACAATCGCTACAGATGAGCCAATCCACAGAGTCCATGAGAAACAGCTTGTGTTTTCATTTTTTTCCCCTCTTTTTGTAAATATTTACAGGTTCTTGTCTCGTGTTTTGATTCTAAAAAAGGGAAAGGAATCAGGCTGCATGGACTCTAGATCAACGTTTTCCCCCTCTTATTAATTGCACAATTGTTGAAAAACATGGATATAGATAGATTCATAGATGACTTAAAAGATTGAAAAAATTATGAATCAAAATGGAATTTAAAAACAAGGTAAGCTTATGCATAAGTTTTGGAGCTCACAGTGCAAATGGAAACAGAGTTTGGATCTACAATAGACGTCACATGTTACTGATTCTTTCTGCGCACACAAGTTAAGCTTCTCTGCTTTCCTGGAAACTGTTGTTTTACCAGAACATGTTCAAACACTGCACTGATTCAGAGACAGATTGTTGCAATCATCTGATCATCACTGTGTGTGTATATTTATGTTTGTGTGAGTGTTTCAGAGAAGAGCCAGTGCAGCAGTTTCAGCTCAATACTTTGGCACCTCCAAATGGTGAAATAAAGCAACTGCTTGATTGCAAATATCAGGAATAAGACATTTTATGTCTCTACCAACTACAGATCTACATTTAATGAGACCTGACATGACAATACAAGCCTGACAGCCTGTTATCATTGAACCATTATAGACTGTGTGTAATATGGAGCTTTAGCCTTTAGATTTTGTCTTGCATGTTAATAATGCACAATTCAAAATCAGATTAACAGCACCAAAATGGGTTATTTTGAAAAGGTACTTCTCATTAACTTTAGTTGAATCAGATTTTCCCAAGATAACAACAAACCATTAGCCTGAAAGTCCAATGTTTGATGTTCACCACACTTCATGCAGCAGTTATTCTGCAGTGATCTGTTCAAACCTGAGAGTCTATCAATAAAATGAAGAGCCAGGTTACATTTGCTCTGGTAAGGTTGGAGATGGTAGATAAGCACTGGTAGGACATAACCAGGATTCACTAATGTTATATGGTACAGACATGTGTCAGAGCACTGGGCTGTGAGTAACACTAAATAGATAATCTGGTCACCTTTACTTCACTAAACTGCAAACTGAGTTTACAAAGTTTGATTGTTGTCACATTTCAAATAGTAGCTCTACATAGCTACAAATAAATACATTACCTTGTCTTTGTATCCTGGGAAATGTCTTGAACAAATAAAAGTGTTAAAAATAAAGAGCTCCCTTTTTGCTCCAAAACAAATGCATACCTGGACATAGGCTGTATCTAGGATGGGCAGGGTTCCTCCGCCTTTTACCATTGTTATGATTTTGAAGCCCAATGACCCTCGGTCTGAGGCGCCACCATTTTACAGCCAGAGTTTGTGCAGTAAAAAATCTGGTTGGGGGCCATGGCAACAAAGCTCCACGGCAGATCCAAACAGCCCCTCTATGCTCATAAGCTTTCATCCTTTCTGCTTTATTCCTATGAAGTTAACAAGGCAAAGGGAAAGTGCAATGTATTGCCGTATCAAAGTAAATTATACAGAGGTATATGTATGCTAATATATTTTGATATATATAGACATGTATATATTTTGGGTGTTTGAGTATTTTTATGTATGTGTGGACACTTTGTTGATTTGAGATGTGTATTTGTTGGTTTGTGTGAGTGTGGAGAGGTGTAGAGGTCAGATCTATGGTTGATGTATTTGAGAAATTGAAGTGACTTATATGTATTATGCAGTGTTGATTAATGGTGGCATTGGGTAAAAATAACTTATACATACATAAACACACATATACACTACTGCATAATAAAAGTAAGGGTGTGTGTTTGTGTGTGTTTGTATGTATGGATATAGATAAAAGGTTGGCTAACTAGACTTCCTGTCATAATTAAAATTGGAGAAGGGGTTGAAATTAATAGATTTCACTTCTTTCCACTCCTTTTTGGAGATATAAAAGAAGAGAAATTAGTGATTAAAAAGTTGTTTTGCATTTTGTTTTGATCGTTAAGTTTATTTTTCCTCTGATTCATTGCAAAATTGTAAAGTTTCTTTATTTTGACTCTCTGTTTGGTTATTGTAATTCTTTTACAGTTTTTAAAATAAACATTTTCTTTCATTCATTCATTCATTCAAATTATCTCTCAAAACCAAAACGAAAAAGAAACCAACGATAAGAGTCTCATGTCCTTTTGGAGCTCCCTCCCGTTGTATCTTACTATTCCCCCCAAAGTAACTACGCAACAACAGCAGCTGTCAATTCTTGTGAAGCATGACGTAAAATTTTGTTTTAATGTCTCTTAACCAATGAAAAAGAAAAATATAAGAAAAAAGAGGACTTGAACACAATGCAGCCCAATATCCTTTCCTATCAGAATGAAAATACTCCATGCGACACTATACTACAAAATTTTCCTACAAATATGGGCCGTTGATTGCAAACAAGATTTGTGAGTTTTCATGCACTGTACTTCTCCAAACAAATTCATTCAAGACCAAGTTGCAAAAATGAATACACCCCAATTAAAGTCTCAGGAGCAAAGCTAAATTTCAGACTACAAAATCCCAATGAACAAGATTTCAACCACAGGTGAGTCTATTTATTTGCTGAACAGGTTTCCAGCAGACAGTTGATTATGTAACAGGTTAGTTTTTTTTTTTTTTTTTTTTTNCCCTTGAGATTTAAATGATATCTTTATTAGTGTTTTGTAATTTATTTTTTCTGTACATTGCCAAGGTTAAAGGTTACTGCCTGAACGGACTAGGGTGAAAACAGATGAGGGATAGTGACAGAGGGAAAGAGCAGACAGAGAGGGAGAGATAAACAATAAAACAACAGAAGAGAACAACCACAACAACTGGACGAGTGAACGCAGACAGGGGATCCAAAACCAGCAGCTGATCCTGCAAGAAAAAAAAAAAACAAGGGGAGAGAAAGAGAGACAGCAGACAAAAAAGAATAGAAGGACACACAGTATCCCGAGGTCTTTGACACAACAATCACTAGGAGCACCTGTGGAGAGATGAACTGGAGAGAGCATGAGAACCAATGAGCACCGCAATAACAATTATAAATCTATATGCACAGGAACACATGTATACACATATACTTACCTACACAAGCAGCTGCATGGGAGTGAATGCAGATTATAAGAGTTGAGTTATGTTTGGTGTTGAGTGATCATGCCAGGGAGTGAACATGCAGGTGTAGCCCTGCTGCCTCCAAGGACCGGATACACACCTAGAGGGCCCCCAGCGCCGGGCAACCGGCAGCTATGTCAGAGCGCAGAGCCCAGCCAGACCATCCCAGAGACAGCTACGTACCAGCCAAGGAGGGAGCAGTGAGAGGAGACAGGGGCAGGCGGGAGGCAGTCCCCAGGCCTTGCGGGGTAGGGGTCCCCGGTGGCCAGGGGCAGGGGCCCACCAGTCCCGCTAGACGCCGGGCCCCCGATTGCGTGTCGGGAGCAGGATTCGGGGCCCCTTGAGCCCAGTGGCCAGCCCCCAGCCCGAAGGGAAGGACAGGCCCAGCCCACGAGGGGACAGGACCCGCCCGGGCAGCCACCCACCCTGGGCCGGAGCCCGCCTCCAGCGTTTGCAGCCAGGCCCCAGAGACCATGGAGCCCCCACC
>RPOG01006030.1:0-27054 GCA_008086565.1 Thalassoma bifasciatum
TGGTCAGGGGGGGTAGGACATAGTGTGGCGCTCTTTTTTTCAAGGGAAAGGGGCGAAAATTGGGGTTAAAGCGGCGGAAAAAATGTATAATCCTTAAGGTTCCAAGAGGGCCTTCGCCCGCCTGCGGTCGCTCGGGCCCTAATAATCCTTTGCGTTTCAAGAGGGCCTTCGCCCGCCTGTCGGTCGCTCGGGCCCTAAAAATAGCGAGAGTTGTATTTAAAGTTCAGACTCAGTGGAGTAGTTTGACTAAGGGTTTTGAGAAAAGTTAAAATTAGGCTATTTATCTCAAAATCTTTTTTTCAAAATTTTGCCTTTTACTTATTAACTTTGACTTTAGTTCTTAGTAGTTTTGACTTAAACCTTAGAATTTTGACTTTTTATTTAAAAATTTCTGCTTTTCATCTGAAATTTTGATGCTTGATCTAAAAAATTTGGCTTTTTATCTTCGACATTTGCCTTTATCTTAAAATTTTGACCCTTAATGTGAAAGTTTAGACTTTTTCACATAATGTTGGATTAATTACATAAAATTTGGATTTTTTTTCATCTCAAAACATTGACTTTTTGTCACAGATTTTTTTATTTTTCAAAATTTGCACTTTTCATCTTAAAATATTGACCTTTTATCTAAAAGTTAAAAACAATTCTTTCCTTCAGTTTTCATTTTCATCCTTGCGTTACAGTAAATACTTTTGATGTTTCGATGGTTTTTATGTAATTCTCTGCCAAGTTTGTAAATGTTACCGGACATTTGGAAAACTTTGCTAAAGCTTGATTTAAATAAAATTGTAGATCGAATTGAAATCGCTGTATCTGCCAGAAAAATCGAAATTAGATCTTTTTCTAAAATCGTTCAGCCCTACTGTTTTATTTTGCTTATGAGATTATTTTTTTTATATCAAAGTTAACACTGGATGGTTTCTTTCTTTTTTTTTTTTTAGAAAAGTCTAAACAAATGTGCATTCTTACGATGCAGTAAATGCTTATTTTGAAAAATAAGTGACAATTTAGAAGGTACTTTTTACTGTAACTGCTTAGAAAATACGCAATGATTTTCCTGAAAAACTGAAGTGTTTTGATTATTTCATGAGAGCAGCCATTCTGAAAACGGCCAAAACACGACTTCATCTGCCTGTGGTGGTATGATAATCCTCAAGGTGGTTTATACGTTTTTTTTTCACATTTTTAACAGGTTTTTGAGGAAACTATTTGTCATGTTGATGAGATAGAGAACATTTATGTATCAAATGTGATATGTTTGAGTTACAGGGTTAAACTTAATTACTTATCTTTTCGAAGCACTTCATTTGTTCGCAAAGCCTTCATTTAGTTCTTTATAATGTTAGACAGCCTAAAGCAGCTTAAGAAACTCCCATACTTCTTACTCTGAAACTTTGTACTTGAAGTCTTTTGAGAAAATGTTTCTCTTAGATATCAATTTACATGAAGAAAACATTAAGATGAATGCTTGTTCATAATGATGAAAAGCCCTTTAGAATTCCTCCCACATTTGACTGCTTGTACATTTCACTTCTATCTGTCTGTTTTTTCTGATTAAAGAGGAGCAAGGTGAGGTTTAAGAGGAGATGGATGGAGCTTTAGACAGAGACACTCAGAAATAGATTGGAAGCTTTAGGCCTCTCCGTGGCGAGAATGGAGTAGATTGGGTTTCTCTTTGTTCCCTCTTTACCTCCCTCGCTTGTTTCTTCGCTCCCCTTTGTCTTACGTTCTCACCCTCCCTCCTCCCTTCTCTCCTCAAGCACTCAAATGTTAAAAGCTGACTGGAGCGCAGGTTATCTCACCTGTGGGGGACAAATGGGTGTTCTAAAAAGGGTTTCGCTCTGGTCCCCTGCTGAGAGCATTGTGTCTGGAGATAGAAAACGCACCTGCACGACACCACACACACACACACACACACACACACACACACACACACACACACTGGATATCACTGAGCATGTACTGCCGAGAGTATCAGGAATGGGTACCCAGAACCAGTTCCTGTTAAGAATCGTTAAGGAATGGTTCAATCCATTGACATCATCAGCCTTTATTTTGACAATTCAGTCATCAATTCTTTATATTACACCAGACAAGAGGGAAATTACGTCGACTCTTCTGCCTCAGCCAGCCTTGCTTAGCAGATAAATGACAGTTTCCCAAGAAAACTCTGATTCAGGATTGTTCCTTTAAAATCTAAATTAAAAAGATGTAAAACTGAACACACAAAGAAACATACATTGCTCTCTCACAAAGGATTCAATACATTGAAAATCGTATCTCCTCATGAACCAAAGTCGATATAGAAAACATAGCCCCAGCATGATGTTAACATATATGGGAAATTGTATTGATATGCTTGCGGTCAGCATACATACATGGTTATAATTTAGGTTTTAACACAGAATATCACGTGTCATCACAGAAATATATCACAATTACTTTTTATGAACAATACCTAAAACTCAAAAATGTTATAAGACTAACATGTAAATGTTTTCCAAACAGGAAGTACAGGCTCATGGCTGACTTAAGCACAACTACGGCAAGCTCGAGGTTCCAAACAACTGAAAGCAATGCTTGGTGGCCTACTTCAGTCTATAACATACAATAAAGCAATACATTGTCACCTCATGTGCAGTATTTACTAACTTTTATGCATTTACATTGAGAGATATCTAAACCCATTGACTAATTTCACATTTATTTACTTTTAAACTAAATAAAATGTTGCTGATGCAGAAAATCCATTAAGCTACGTTTTGTACACAGAAGATTCACAAGAGGAGTTGATAAGAGAACCAATAAAAGCATTGGTATCAATAAAATCTTATCAATACCCATTCCTCGCGAACCATATGAATTTAGTTTGGCTCCCTTTAACACTTCAGATTGTATCCTTGTGATCATTTCAGCTGCATAAATACAAAATATGACACCTCTGCTGTAAACACTATATATGCGTATTATGACATCTGAAGTAGTAGAATCATTATTCTGATTGCGTGTTTGTTTAATGTTCTTGTGTACAGCAACAGATGTGTGCACTAACATGGACCTCATTTCATTATGACATTTATGATTTTTTTTTTCCTACTGTCGTTTGGATGAGAGGTCCCTGATGACTGTTAATCTGCTCAGCAGACGGTACATCAGCAGCGACTCATCTGAGGCTTCACTGCTGCTTCCTCGCTGACGTCCAGATAAAGTGAGTAGGCTGCATCTGGCCTCCTCCCCTGCAGCCAATCAATAAAGGCGTTTAAATTTTTAAAAAGGATTGAGTGCCTTTGGATTTAATAGCTTCACACATTGCTAAGTGAAAATGCCATGCTTTCCAATGTACTCTGGAGGTATGGAAGTGTGGGGACAGAAGCAGAACATCATCACTCAGCAGCAGCAGCAGCAGCAGCAGCAGCAGCAGAGAGGATCTTATTTTGGGCACAGCTGCTTTGTGCGTAGGAGGGGAGTTTCAATTCCACTGCACAGTGTCATACTCCTGAATTCCTAATGTATCAAACCTTGAAATCAATCACATCCCAAGGGTTTGAGTCAACCTGAAATTTTCAATAATCAAACCAAATGTTGTTTTTAGTTGTGTCGCTGCAGTGGGCTGCGTTTGTGCATTATACCAGCCAAAGACAGATAATACAAGGTTATGTGATGTAGAGTTTCAGGAGAGAAAAATCCTTTGGTGGTGATCACAGCAATATTTTGTGAGGATGTTGAAATTTTTAACTTTATATGAGCCAATTGTTTCAGCAGCTGAAAAACAGAAACCTCCAGAAAACACTAAAGCAATTTTGAACTGCAAGGCATGTGGAATATAAGCTACATTTATCTTTTGTTATTGCTGGGAGATGATAATATCCTCAGGATAAATTTTCCACCAAAGCTCAAATTACAGACTGCTGAAAGGGATTGTTCTTTTTTTAAATTGCAGAAATAAACAGTATTTGCATGACTTCTGTTAAAGGATTATAATCTTCTCATGTAATCCCCTGGAAACAATATTTTCAGCCTTTATTTCTGATGATTGCATTTTATAACTACTGTCAGCACATTGCCTCACGTAAAGTCACACACATAGAAAAAATAAACAGTCGGAGCGGAGAAGGGTGATTTTCTCATCCTTTTTATTCTTTATGTTTTTAATTAGGTTTTCATTCATTTTCTGCTTTGCTTTACTTCCAGTGTCTGTCACATATTCACAGATGTTCACTGCTCTTTTCAGACAAGGAACTGCTTTCACCTCTTTTGCTTTTCTGTTTGGTCAATTACATATCACTATTATAAAGCTTTTTCTTACATTTTACCTTTATAAAGATATTTACCATATTTTGGCACTCTTTACTTTGCTGTTATTCATTGTCACTTCTCAGCCAATGTAAAAGCGCATATCAATGTTTTTGCTGTGAGTTAATAAATCCAGTCACCTGATAGATGTCATATCTGGAGCAGAGCTCAGCAACAAGGAGCAGTTTTCCCCTGAGAAGACTTGGCCGACCCTGTTGGCGTTTATAGCCAGCCGATGAGAGGTTTATATTCTAATGGTTGATGATGGATGCAGAGCTTTGCTGCTGGTGATGAATGTGGGTGCCGCTGTGTATTGATGCCGCTCTGCAGCGACAGCGTTCAGCTGCATGAAACAGCAGAGAAAAAAACACGGGCTGCAGTGGCAAGTCGTTTGTAACAAAAATGTGCACCTGAGTCCCTCTCGTATTTCACCCTGTCTCTTTTTTCTGTTTACCCGTCCTCTCTTTCTCTCCTTCTCCTGCTCCTCTGCCCTCTTCCTGATCCCAAACTGAGGCTGTGACATCATCACCGTGCTGCCTGCTCTTATTGTGATGTGGAAGTGGAGACGTGGAAAATGAGTAGCTGGCACCTCCTGCTGATGCCTGTCTGGCTGCACTGTTGTTACTATGGTTACCTTGCTGGTGTGGTGTGTTGCTATGGTCACACTGCTACTGTGATGTCCCACAGCAGCTGTAAGCCCGGCAGGGAAAGACAAAGTCAAGCTGTGTGCTGTTAACCCGTTAATAGATGATGAGGGGGAATAAATCAAAGCAGGATACAGAATGATCGACTGTCGATGATGCTGTAAGCCTGATGGGGATTTATGGCATAGCTGGACTATGAAGCTGTCTTGGCTTTTGTTAAAGATGGCAGACAGTTGTGGGAAAAAATGAAATTACAGATTGTATGGTGCAAAAGACAACAGAATCTACCAGTGAGCCACAGTCGCTTCATGTGTGTGTAAAAAGTCATGCGTCTACTCCAGTGATTCCCAACCTGTGGTCTGCGGCCCCCTGATAGACCGCATACTGACTGAAAAATAAACATAATAATGTCTTGAATATTAAAGCTCAGTCCATAGACTGTATAATGAGTGGACGTATAGACATTCGGCTCAAACTGAAGCCTCCAGCAGATGCCCCGCCCCCTGGTGTCTTGCTGCAGTATAGGTAATAAGCCCCGCCTCCCCATGTATTCCAGATATGAGCCGGGAAAACTTTAAAAAATTACAATACCTTATAGAAACGTTTCTCTCATCTTTACGCTAAGGTAGTATGACGATGTCATTTGGCTGCATGGTGTTCAGGTGTTTTTTTCTTTGAAGTTGGTTTCTCATTAGTTATTGGACGTTAAAAACCGCGATGTAAGTTTCGTTTTACGATAGTTGACAGCTGTCGTTCTTGAGTAGTTTTTATCAGGGATATAAAAAACTTGGGGAAAGAGCCAAAAGGAGACTAAACCTTCTGAAGAAGAAGAAATAAATATTTTTATTTCTCTTTTTTACTCTGCTCCACCCCAAATTCTCTACTGCGCAGACTCTACCTGCACAATGGCGGCTAGAGAAACGGGGTTTTTTGGCTTCAAAATCGTAGAACGGTGACAGGCGGAAGCAGGCTGTCCATTCTATATACAGTCAATGGCTCAGTCATGTTTTAAAGGATTTTAACTTTGGGACCACCAAACAGTTTTTGGTTGCTTCTCTCACATTTTTCTCACTGTAGTCTCATTTTTGTCTACAAAGTGAAATCCTGCACCTCTTTGGGTTCAGGCAGAATTCAAAGGATTTTTGGAGTGCAAATGTATTTAGGGCTTGATAAAAGCAGAAAAAAGTAGAATATTTTGTTTTCTGCATAGTTTAGCAAATGGTTAATTTTCTGCAATCCTGTGAAGAGGACATGAGCATGAAGGTGATGGCGATAAACTCTGGTCTTTTCTGCTCTGTTAACACATTCTTGATGTCCCTCACGATACATTCATGTGCCCTAGGAAACTTGAGAATCTGACAAATTTGCTAGTCTTTTAAGTTTTGGATTAGAGTAATGATTTGTAAATGCCAGTCATCTAAAAGTAAGTGGGATTTTTTTCTGCTCCTACCAGCTGGTTTGATGTCCCAAGGGTCAATTCTTCAAATATTTATGTATATATGCAAAAAGTGCCCTGAGAAGGCATCACGTGGGCTTTTCAGGGTTGAAGTTGGGCCGTGAACATTTTAGAGATATAAATGTGAGCCCTGAGTTGGAAAAGATTGGGAACCACTGGTTGGGAACCACACGTTTGCCCTGTGATAGATTGGCAACTGGTCCAGGGTGTATCCCACCTTGTGCCCAGTAAGGGAGAAGTGGTAAATATGGTAGACGGATGGGAGAAAGCATCCTGGTACTGTTTTGTCCTCATCCAAAGTTATTTCCTCCAGTAAAGACAACTAGAATCAAATTCCAAACCATACACAGATAAGATGGTGCAATCCACTCGAGCAATCGCACTACGGAACTGTACGGGGAAGAGTTACATGATGATGAAGATGATGTTCCGGTTACTGCCTCATAGTATTTCAGTGACACAATTTCACATCTAAAGGCCTGTGTTGCATAATTCACATTCCCGTGCTTTCATTGAGCTGTGCTCATTAGTGTGAATCAGTGCTGCTGTGCTGTGTTTGTTTTGACAGGACGGTTTTTACTTTCTCTCTTCCTCTGTCATTATTTCATTTTGCACTCCATCTTCATTAGTTCTATCCATTCCTTTTCATCATGCCTCCTTTCTCCCTTCTCTACCATGCTCCTACTCCCATAACTTATGAATTTAAAGTACTTTGTAGTATGAAGCAGGAATCAAGCTTACGCCAAAGCTCTCAAAAAAAGGGTCTCAGCTTTACTACGACAGACATTTATACTGGGATGTCTCTGCAGGGTCTGTCAGCCATTTGGATAAAATTTTAAAATACTGCAGGAATTTACCAATTATAGGAACCATTTTACCTAAAGATCAGGATTAGAAACACCTTTGATTTGGTGATACAAAGTTTTAGGTGATAAGGGCTGCCTCATCAAACAAACAAAATCATCGCATCTGACTGAAGGGTCAATGGGGTGACGTCCCTTTTTTGTGTCCGAGTGCAATATTTCCTTCCATCATGAATTGAGTATTTCATCACATGTATTTCTTTATTCTATGAAACCTGTGTTATTTGAACACATCTTTAAACTATTAAAATATAACATGTTTTTTTGTGTTTTGGTTCCTCAAACCCCCAAAATGTCAGATGGTGCAACCGTCCTGACAAGTATCCACAGTAATTAAACTCTAAAAATTAAATGTCAGTTATTATAAATGGAAATTAAAAATACAGTGGCATTATTTTATGCTTGAACCTTTTTAAATAAAACATTCTTTGGAAATAAAAAGAATTTTAAAGCTGTTGAGAAATTTAAAAAACTTTTGTCACGTAATTTTCACCTTGTCAAATGTCAGGGTGGTGCAACCGTAACATTAGACTTTTATTTTAAAGTGAAGAGAACAAAACAGGAAACAGGAAACTGCATCAGCCAGAGGAGCCCAAATGACATTTGTGACCAAGTGGAAAAGTTTGTAGATTTCTCTGAAATACTGTATTTTTTCCAAAAAAGTGAAGTAACCACTGACCTTGTTAAAGGTACAGTCCACCTTGTTGGTTACATTATTACACTTTACAATAAAATTGTAGTTTAATAAATAGAAATTCACAAATAAAAGAAATGAAACACACAAAATGAAAATGTATGAGTCAATACAGACACTTGAGAGATACTTGCCAATAATTTCACACAGACAAAATAACAGGAACATATAAATATATTTTCATATATTTGGTTGCACCACCTGACATTTTTGGGTGCTCAAATTAAAAATACTAAACAATTATGAACCTAAAAACTTTGAAATGTTGGTCAACTACTGAAATCTGTTAGAAAACATAATTCTTCATTCAGAAACATGTTTTTATCCATTTTCAAAGAACTTTTAGAAAATACGTTTTTTGACCCTCTTTTTGTCATTGACCCTGAAGCATTAAAGGTTATCTGCTTCTACTTCTACTTCATTAAATACAAAGAGGAGCTGGAAGTTTGGAAAGCATTTACATCAGCTTGATCAAACATAATAAATGTCCTTTTTACTAGGGCTTTGAACTAGTTTGCAGAATGAAAACAAAACCAGAAACTTTTGATTTTATTGCCAGAGCAGAAATGAAATGTCAAAACAATGGAAGACAGTTAGTACTGGGTTTTTATATGTTTTTTTTTTGTTTTTTGTTTTGTTTTTCAAATATCTGTCATGTTGGTCTTGTTGCCCAAACACATGCACGTCCTGTGTTGCTCCCTCATACCCTGGTAAACCTGTGCCGACCACCGGGCAGAGTGGGCAAGGTCTCTCAAAATGCAAATAAGAGGCAGAGGAAATCCCAGTCACACCAGTGAGACCGCTGGAGTTGGCTGGAATATGATGCAGATAACACTGAAGTCTTTTGCCAAATCTGCCGATCAATGCCGTTGTATGCAGACAAATAAGTGAAGTATTGAAAAGATAAGATTGTTTGTTGGAATGAAATTGTTCACTTAATGATATGCCAATTAATCAGGAGATGACAAATTGACCTTGATGTCAACCCCTGAAAATGCACAGGCCTGGTGAGTAGTAGTGTTTATTGTGAGAAATAACAGCCTATTAAAAGTGTTTAAGTTACACCTACCAACATAAAGTCCTATGGCTGACATGGAACCAGGTTAACCAGTTCAAGAATTAAATTTTTTGGTTCTAGCCTGTACAAGAATTAGAATTTTGGGGTGGAACTCAAAACCAAAAACATTAAAATATTGTTTTTGTTTGGAATGAACTGATGGGGAAAAATATGAGTTCAGAGTCCTGCTTTTACTGTGGTCCATATTAATGCAAATCTTTCATTGTAACATATGTAGAAACAACTTTTCTTAATCAGATTCTCTTACTTTTCTATGTTGACTAAAGACTGCTTTACGGCACATACAGCAGCCTTTCTAATCCTCGTCTCATTTTCCTGTGAATTATGTAACCAGGATGGATGGACAGGGACAAAAGCACATTATCTCTCTGCCCTCTTCTTTCTTTCTCTGAGCTCCTTTGATCACGCTGGTGACAAGGTTATATAAAAGATGCTGAGTGGCTGCGGCAGTCTTTTCTGTTGGGATCAGGAAGGAAGAGCTGATATCAGGGGAACGTTTTGTCGATTGTTCGCTCTGTCTGCACAAAGGTTTGACCTGAAAAATGAGTTTGAATTTGAGCTGGATCAATACTGATTGAATCCAGAGACATTTATTACCCCTTAATAACCTTGTTGGCTCCAGATTCAGTGAGATGGTGATAGTTTTGGGACTGTTGGACTGAGTTATGATCTGATAAAGTGCAATTCAGACTTCTTCAAAGCATACCAATAAAAGGATTACAGATCTCACAACATCGGTATCCTTGTGCATCTGAGTCTGCAATTTGCTGCAATTATGGAAAGACACTATGACAACTACTTAAAGTTTCCACTTACTTCAATATCACTGTTTGAAAACGGAAGAACAGTAGCATCAGAAATCCGACTTTGAGTTCATCGCTGGAATTATTAAGAATCTGGAAGAAGAGGAGTATGATTATTGGAACTTCTATTGAGTCAATGTCCCTACTGTTTCATATGACACAGGGAATACTATTCCAATCATATTTCACTTGGATTTGTTTTCCAGTCCAGTCAGGCATAAGGTGATCTTGGATTGTGATTTGAATACATCCTGTTTGTCATTGGGCTGTTTAAGGATTCATACTTTTTGTTCTGTGCAAGACAGTCCATTATCTTATTCTGCAATTTACTGAAATGAATAAAGGACATGAGGTTTTGTTTCGTGATACTGGCTTTCTGGTGTTGTGGTTATTGCTTTAAAGCACGTCACTGAGCTTTAACCTCTCATCCAGAGCAGAAAGGATCGCTGACTGGTAAATTGGGCAGAATGGAGCGGTGGGTATCTGGAGCTCCACTGAGCAGAGAAGAGAAGCTCTAATGTAATCACACACCAACTGACTTGTTGGAATAGAGAGAAATAAAGGGATTATTATGTGATGGCTCTAGTGGTGGCAGTGGGACTGATTGTGTAACTGCCTGAGTGAGAAAAGTGCCCTCAACCATCCCTGTGAAAGTGCTTTCTTATGATGGTAGATTACCATAAGACTTTGTTTTATTCTTGATAAATAGAACTGTAAAAGAAAAAAGAGAAGTGTATAGTTGCCCATGAGCTTCTCATATGGCAAGTAAAGTATGAACTCAGGGATTGCAGAACTGGAGGCTGACAGTGTAATCCTAAGCGTTTAGATACAGTGTCATTAAACTGACCTATTGTCTTAGATGCTACAAGCAGCTCATTGAATTCCTTTTTAATTCACAATATTTACTTTTTTGTGGAAAAAGCACAGCCATTTGGAGCTCATCCCGAAGGGTGTACTCCATTTTTGCAGCATTAGGAATAGTAAAGCTGCTGTATTGGTACAACCCCAGTTCCAATGAAGTTAGGATGTTGTGTAAAAATTCAGTAAATACAGAATACAATGACTTGCAAATTCTGTTAAACCTATGTTCAATTGAATACAAGAAAAAGATATTTATTGTTCAAACTGATAAGCTTCATTGTCTTTTGCGAATTGGATTCCTAAACAGTTTGACATGTGGACTTGTCAGATCACATCAGACTTTTCTACTTAGCATCAGTCCATCTCGGATGAGCTTGGGCCCAGAGAAGCCAGCGGCGGCACAATTCTGTCTCTTGTTGATATCTGGCTTTGTCTTTGCATGGTAGAGTTTCTCACACACAGGCAGTAATACTTTCAGTTTACACAGAATATTTTCAACTCATAAACAACTCATAAACTCAGTAAACAACCAAATAATCATCAAAATGAGAAAACAATCAATCAATCCACCCATGTGACCCAAAAATCCCGCGCAATGAACAATAAATGCGGAAGCACTGCAGGCGTCCGTCCTTTGCCTCAGAACCCCACGCCAGTAAGTGCTCCTGCTGTGTGTGTGTGTGTGTGTGTGTGTGTGTGTGTGTATGCATGAATGCGTAAAGCAGCTCTGCCCAGGTGTGCACCCCTGGTAGAGTTTGCAATGGAAGAAAGTGAGTTTAATATGTTTTGAGAGGAGATTGTTATTATTGTGGGTGTGCGTCTCTGAGTGTGTGGGTGTGTGTGTGTGTGTGCGTGCGCGCTGAGTTGCCGGTGACGGAGCCGCTCCGTCACAAACTGTCACTGGTAGATGTAGTGATGAACTGTGTAAACTGACAATGGTTTTCTGAAGTGTCCTTGAGCCCATGTGCTAATTCCTTTACACAATGATGTGGGTTTTTAATGCAGTGCCGTCTGATGGGTCAAAGGTCACGGTCATTCAGTGTTGGTTTTCCGCCTTGCTGCTTACGTGCAGAGATTTCTACAGACTCACTGAATCTTTTGACGATATTATGAACTGTAGATGATAAAACTCTTAAGTCCTGCAGTTGTTGAGAAACATTGTTCTTGGACTGTTGGAATATTTGCTTACGCAGTTGTTGACAAAATGGTGATCCACGCCCCATCTTTGCTTGTGAACAGCTGAGCCTTTTGGGGATGCTCCTTTTTTACCCAAACATGACACTCACCTATTTCCAATGAACCTGTTCACCTGTGGAGTATTCCAAACAGCCTTTTTTTCAGCATTCTTCATCTTTCTCAGTCTTTTGTTGCCCCTGTTCCTGCTTTTTAGAAACGTGTTGCAGGTAACAAAATTGAAAAGGGTGATTTTTTTTTGCAAAGAAACAATAAATATCTTGCCTTTGTAGTGTATTCAACTGAATATAGGTGAAACAGGATTTGCAAATCATTGTTTTCTGTTTATATTAACGTTTTACATAACGTCTCAACATCATTGGAACTGGGGTTGTACTTTCAGTGCTGGGTTTTTGCCCTCATAAGAAGTTTCCTCATGCTTGGAATTGCAAAACCACTTCAGAGAGAAATATACTGCGTCAAAGCTATTGTTAGCAAAACCATAAATACCACAATTCACAAGTGAGGATTGATCTGTGAATGTTGCACTGAACAGTTCAATGTTATATGTTATGGGAATTGCGGCAGACCTCTTTGACACAGCATTAAAAGCAGAAAACAACTTTGGAGGATAAAAACTTACACAGGCTATCAGAGAGAGTCAGAGGGAAAATCAGCTGCTGTAGAGACTGAAGGACAAGTGAAAAACAGCCAAAGAGAACACAAGCTTCAAGAACACGAGAACAAAGACAGGTGGGTACAGCTGGGAACAAAATGAAAGACAAAAATATGGTGATGGAAAAATGTTTGGTGGAGTATAAAGCAGAAGAGAGAGATAAGCCAAGTGTGTGAGGCGTCAGGACGGACATGCTCAGTGATGTGTGCCTCTGTAATTCAACAGTCGCTCAGATTTATCCTCGTCCTTTTCTTCGATGGTTAAGGACGCCAGCAGACCATTAAAGACTACATTCACCAGGACCTCATGATCACACTAAAGGGTTTGGTTGGCAGAAGAGTCTGTTACATATCTATTAAGAACTGCACAGTTTAACGATTTACAAAAATAATCAAATTGCAATAATTTTTCTTTATATTACAAATGCAATTTATGCGGTTATTCTCAGGTTCCTCATCGTATGTGTTGCTAAACAAACCTATAAATCAGTCATTATGAAAAAGGCACCTTACTCAATAAATAGAACCAAATCTAAATTACTTTTTAAAAAAGAGCTTTTTAGATTAAAATGGGAAATTTGATTTTAAATAGAAATGTGAGGCACCTGAAAGTATGTTCATTTGTATAGTCATGCAGTCGATTCCTTTTTGGCTATTTGTGACTGCTTTTTGACCATTTTAATCATTTTTTACTCTTCTATGTTGCTGCTTTTGGACAATATTCTTGCTACTTTCTGACTATTTTCCAAGTTTCCTCTCAACTTTCAACTATTTTCACTCAGATTTGCTGTTTTTTGACAATTTCTTGTCACTTTTTGTAATTTCTGCCACATTGATAGTTTCTCATGCAAAGGTAGTTTTCAATCATTTGTCTTTTTGGTTGAGCAGAGTCGAGTAAAACTGGTGTAGAGCATAAAACATCCACTGCAAAACAATTTAATCTGACACATTTAAGCTTAAATTAAAATTGCACTGTCTACAATTAGAATATTGCAATGTAGGCCATATTGTGATTTAATCTAATTTGCGATTAATTGCCCACTCCTAGTTTAAAGTGATTAAAAAGAGTAAACAGAATTACATCCAAAGAGCTGAGTTTAAAAAGCTGTGTTCACGCAAAAATAACACTCACCTTACTGAAATAACTTAAGTACTAAAATTTTAGACTTTCTGAATTACTGCTTTTGTTGGGAGGAGAAACAAATTATTCTAATACGCAAGGGAGAAACATCGTTCAAGGTTTGTGTACAAGAATGTGGAATAGCTTTCTGCAGCTTTCAATGTTGACAGAATGCTTTGAATGTGTCCTACCGTCAAGGGCACTTTGCTGGAGGTTTGTCCGTTGTAATTACACCACATTCACCCTTCACAGACTCCTGTGCTCAGCTGCTGTCGGTGTGTTCTTTACTTTCTGTGCATACTGTTCTCATAGCGCGCTGTAAGGGTAGATAATAGTGGAATTATAACATCAGCACAGTGCAGGAGGCCACACCGTCACTGCGTAAATGGCCAATATCCACAGTGTTACAGATCATTAACCTGTACATGTTCTGAGTCTGCTGCACTTAAGCTCTCCACCATCTCAAGGACTCTGACTCTGGAGGAAGGTATGAGGAGACAATTATGTGCACCTGTTGAAAGTATTAAAGTGAGGAGTCAACCAGGTTTCACTTATCACATAATCATTATGATGTCATTCTAGGCTCTGAATTTTCACTTGAATAGGAAGGCTGATAAAAAGCACAGACACATCGCCTACAGCAGCAAAGCAGCTCTTGACCCAAACCATATGTTTGTAATTAGAGAATGCTCTCGTGTTAAACATCATTGTGGAGAATTCTCTGAGGATTAAACACTGTTTTCGAGATGTCTTTAAACTGATGAGCAGCCAAGAGGAGTGTTTTTCACTCTGACAAAGTTCCTGAGATTTTTATAAAACAAAAACAAAAAAACAATGAAGCAATTTCTTTGTATACATGATGTATAATACTGTATAATATGATAAGAAATAATAAATACCTGAAACGAGAAAATATTCTTATTAAAGCCCCTTTGTATTCTTTTAAAGCTCTTAAACACACTTTAAAAAAACTCTAGAATGAAAAATAAATACAACAATGACAATTTTGGATTCTGAAGGCCTGAAACTGCTGCAAGGGGGCAGATGTTAAACAAGATGATTGACAGCACTTTTTTCCCTTTGCATTTTCAAGAGAACTCACTCACTATGGGCCACAGTCATTAACGGTGTGTACATACAAATGCTTGGTGCAAGAATCTGTGATTCATCAATATATTCTTTCTTAAATCGATTCTTACTTGGCAAAAAAATGTAGAACCTCCTCAGACTATGTGTACGCATAAATGAATGATCAGCTGTCTAAAAACTTTAAATGCAAATTTTTTTAACTAAATGCATGCCATATTTGGTAAAAGGAAAAGCCTTGAACTTATTTCAATAATAATAAAAAAACAACAACTGTGAATTGACTTCATTTACTGAATAACCATAAAATTGACGTCTTTTGACCCTATCATGCTTGAATATTGAATCTTAAATTAAGTACTTAGTTAACATAAAAAATATGACAAGAAACATATTAAAATGTCACATTTTTGTTACTAAAATAGTCAATTGCTCTCTTCAACAGTGCCATAAATTGGTGCAAACTGGGTGAAGAGATAGAATATAAAGTTTCTTATTATTACTTAATACATTTTTTGAGCAAATGACGCACACACAACTTCAATATCCGCTCATACTTATTCATTTATTAACAAAAAATACCCAGAAACTGTTTCAAATTGCCTGTAACCGTAAGTTTTCCTCGCAGTAGCTTTAAGGTTTTTTGATGGCATTACGAGCATTATGTAGGTTTTAGCTGTGATCACATTTATATGTCGGAATTATGCGAGTTATTAGGACAATGTAACAGGCGCACACACGTAGACTAATCTACCAGTAATGTAATGTTGATTTGATCTCAGTTGACAATGCTTATCTTTAATGTCTGATCATTGAACCAGCATTTAATTTATTGACATGTCAAAAGATCATTAATTTCTGTAAAAGTGAATCTGAGTGTTTCCCCTCTCCGTCAAACTTACTTTGACCAACAGCATGTTGACCCTGAGGGAAAGTGCATGGAAAAAGTGTGATATGGTTTCCCAAAAGGTGAAGTGGTTTGTTTTAAAGAAAATATTTGAAATTCAGTGCATGAACTTATTGGAGTTCAAAGCAATTAAGCTTTGGCTTGGGAAAAAGAAACAATAGCCTCTGGATAGCCTCTTTCCCTTTCAGTGCAACTCTTTATTCATTCAAGTTCTTTGAATCTGGTGCTGGGGGAGGTGAACTTCTCATTATTAAAATAAAAGATTGAAATACCACAACAAGCCCACAGTACCAACATTCTCACAATGTTCTTGTTTTGTTAGCTTATAATTATTAATTATAATATTTGTTAGCCACAATAGTTCACTACTTATTGGGTAGTTAGTTTACTGAAAGTTCCAAAAACCAAACTCTCACCTGTGAAGAATGTAGCTGTTAGTTTTTGCCCAGTTTGCTGAAGTGAAATACAAAACTAATCAGTAAGCCACTTGTAGAAAATGAATGTATCTTCCAGAAGCCTGATCCCTCAAAAACTGTTGAAACATTAAGATATTTTTATTTCTCAGTCTCAACCATTGACTGTATATAGAATGGACAGCGTGCTTCCGCCTGTCACCGTTCTACGGTTTTGAAGCCAAAAAATCTCCGTTTCTCCAGCCGCCATTGTGCAGCCAGAGTCTGCGCAGTAGAGAATTTCCGGTGGAGCCAAGAAAAAAAGAGAAATAAAAATATTTATTTCTTCTTCTTCAGAAGGTTTAGTCTCCCTTTGGCTCTTTCCCGAAGTTTCTTATATCCCCAATAAAAACTACTCACGAACGGCAGCTGTCAACTATCGTAAAATGGAACTTATAACACGGTTTTTAACGTCCAACAACTAATGAGAAACTTACTTCTCAGAAAAAAAACACCTGAACACCATGCAGCCAAATGACATCGTCATACTACTTTAGAGTAAAGATGAGAGAAACATTTCTACGAGGTATCGTAATTTTTTAAAGTTTTCCCGGCTCATATCTGGAATACATGGGGAGGTGGGGCTTATGACCTATACTGCAGCCAGACACCAGGGGGCGGGGCTTATGACCTATACTGCAGCCAGACACCAGGGGGCGGGGCATCTGATGGAGACTTCAGTTTGAGCCCAACGTAGTCACGTCCACTCATTATACAGTCTATGGTCTCAACCCTTTCTTTACCTCAAAAAGGAACAAAACAAGTCTTCTAATCACACTACACACCATTGGGATTCTGGGTAGTGAAGCTTCATCACTATTCTGTAATTCTATATCCTGACGCAAGAATGAAGAAGTGCTTCGTACTTTTTTGAAAAAAAAAGAAGAGGAGAGATGCCATGATGTAGCGCAAGAACCCTTATAAGGTGCTATTTGTGATGAATCCTAAAATGTACCTGTCAAAATTGTATCATTTGAGGTTTATTGAATGAAATGGGATGTCAGAATGATAGTTGGCTGCCTGTTAAATTGGCTGTGAAGTGCAGACAGGCCAGCTGGAGTCAAGATTTATGAGCAATTTGGTGATGATTTCCCTCCCTGAGTTATCTTTGGGTACTCTGAGTCCTCTGGTGCTCCCCTCACCACATCTCTGAGGACTCAGCAAAGCCAGTTTGTGTTACTCTGTCAGACCCCGGGCAGATATTAATGACTGCCTCCTCATGGTCCCAGGACTGATTTGATCGGAGCAGTGGAGCAGAGCAAAGTTGTCTACCATATATGTGTGTGTGTGTGTGTGTGTGTGTGTGTGTGTGCGTGTGTGTGTGTGTGTGTTGTTGGTCTCTGCTTGAGGATTCACCACAGCCGAGTAATTCATTACTGCACAGTGAGACACCACTTTGCACTTGTGTGTGACCGAGTGTGTGATGTTTGGTTAATTCTAAAGCAGCTCAAACACATTTTCTTATCTTCCATCAGGCTTGCTGCCTTGTATCAAACTATTTCCCTGACATTACTGAACTTATTCTTTTTTTTCTTTCTGTGTTCTGATTGAACTTTCTTTTGAGATATTTTACATCTAAAATTCTTATGCAATATGTGAGTTTGCTTGCCCAGGGTCCGTATATAATGATTTGACAATTTCAGAGCAACCAGACGAGGGCTGCACAAAACATCATCTCAGTATCGTTATTGAAATATACATGTGTAACATTCATATCACAAGGTATATGATATATCATGATACATTTGAGCCTGGCAGTAAAGTTTTTGTGTCCTGTCTCAATCACATTACTGATAGAGCCGAATGATCATTTCTATGGTTGACCACATTACTGCAACAACTCCCACAGTTATTTCACCTTCTCAGCGCTCTGTCATCCCACCTGCTGTTATCAGGGTCAGGCAGAGTGATGTGCAGCAGCGTAAGTGATTGAGCGACTGGTGCACTGGTGAGAGGGAGTGGTGAATGTGAGTGGAGCATAGCAGGGATTTGGACAAATCTGACAGTTTTTTTAAAATCAATACCACAGAAGGTGCTTTATGTACCTCTTTCAGGGTTAAAGGCAGCAGCTTCCAGATCTGAGCCTTTTTTCCAGCTTTGTGTTTAGTTAGAATGGGCTTTATGTTTGTTTTCAGCTCTAAGTTTTAGTCTTCTGAACACCCATTTTTATGGTTTATTTCACGCCCCTGAACCATATGATTTTCATGAGCTGCCCTCAAACCTGAAATAGTCATAGTTCAATGTCCAGGGCAACCGTTGCTTGACATTTGCTTTGCTTCCTGCAGAAATTGCCCTTTTTCTCTGTCCAAGGTGGGCCATCTTCACAAAATGCATTGTACTTGTTTTTGAAATGTCTCTAAACATTACTTTTCATTGATTCACATCACATACAAAAAGATAATTGAAGCCTTCACAAAAGGCAAAATGCAGGAGGAGGACAAACTCTGTGAGCTACTGTGTGTCTGCTCAGCCTGTGTGTGAACCACGGTCTCTTTGACTCTGGGCTCAGGCTGGAGCAGCATGTTACAGATTTAATTAATATATCTGTAAATATTGCTTAATCGTAGAAATGATGAGGCCTCTGTGGGGGGTACATTGTTAAAAGTCTGACCTGATGTGAAAGGGATCACTGTCAGGAAATATTGTAGATCAATTTCAATAATTAACAGAAATCAATATGATTAAGACTCTTTGCAAACACAAATAGTGTTCATGGAGGAAGAGAGGGATGGAGGTAATTAGGTGAGAGTCTGTTATCATCGTTTCAGGGAAAGTCAGGGAGAATTCAGCGGAACAGAGAGAAGCAATAAACGTTCAAATAAATCACAATATCGTTTTTACCCAATAGGGTGCAGCCCTAAATCGAACAATGTTTCATTATCTTATCTTATCTCTCTTATACTCAGATCATCATTGGAATCTAGGCATCTTTTACATGGCAACAGTTTTAGGCTCAAACGCAAAAGTATTGTTGCGTTTCAGTCTCCTGTTTACACAGAAACAGCGTTGCAGCCAACCCAAAACACAAACTTTTTAAGATGCTCTCCAGAGTGGAATTTTTCTGAAACACTGTTTCCAGTGTTCTTATGGAAACGCAAAACTGGCGTTTTAGCTTTGTGCGTGCACATTAAGTGCAGAGCGCAAACCGAAAAACATCAACAACGACCTACTGTTTCGTTCTTGCGCCGCTAAATCTGCAGACTGTCTCCTAATAAAGTGTGCATTTATTGCACTTTTTCTGCTGTCTGAGGAAAAGTCTTATATATAAACTCCAGATGATTGGCTCACCTCTTCTTCAGTCTCTACACCGTTGTTGTATATACAGCTCCTACAGTTGTATCGCTATCTACAGGCCTGACCAATGGCTGTCTATAGAATGGAGAGCATGCTTCTGCCTGTCACCGTTCTACGTTTTTGAAGCCAAAAAACCCCGTTTCTCTAGCCGCCATTGTGCAGCCAGAGTCTGTGCAGTAGAGAATTTCTGGTGGAGCCAAGTAAAAAAGAGAAATAAAAATATTTATTTCTTCTTCTTCAGAAGGTTTAGTCTCCTTTTGGCTCTTTCCAAAGTTTCTTATATCCCCGATAAAAACTACTGACGAACGGCAGCTGTCAACTATCGTAAAACGAAACGTATATCGCGGTTTTTAACGTCCAATAATTAATGAGAAACTAACTTCTCAGAAAAAAAAAACACTGAACACCATGCAGCCAGATGACATCGTCATACCACCTTAGCGTAAAGATGAGAGAAACGTTTCTACGAGGTATCGTAATTTTTTAAAGTTTTCCCGGCTCATATCTGGAATACATGGAGAGGCGGGACTTATGACCTATACTGCAGCCAGACACCAGGGGGCGGGGCATCTGCTGGAGGCTTCAGTTTGAGCCCAACGTCGTTACGTCCACTCATTATACAGTCTATGGGCCTGACATGTACTACAGCATTTTGAGTCCCTCAGCGTTCCACAGTGAAGGTAAATTTTTTTTCACAGTGTTTTAGATCATTTTTGTGTGAAATGTAAAGTGTTCTCATGTAAGCCGTTTTCTCCTTTTTTCATCCTCCTTTCCTTCCCTCACCACTCTTTCTTCCTCTTTAATTTACACACCCATAAACTTTATTGTCCCATTGAAAAAATCTGCTTTGCACATGGGGACAACCACATAATAAAACCCAACACCACCACATGATGGTCTTGTTTATTAGGAGTGTTTATCAGTAATCAGGATGTTGTGTGTTGTCAGCGTCTCGCTCTCTATTGTGATAACTTCCCCCTGATGGCCGGTCGATGGGTCGGCCTAAAAGCACATTGAGCTCATCCCCTCACTGATGGCCAGTGTAAGAGCATGTTAATGCATGTGCATGTTTGTGTGTTGTTTTCTGCTTTATGAGCATCAGTGTGAGTCACTGGAGGTAAAACCATCAGCAGCCTGTGACAGGATCAAATCAGGACACTGTACCATGTGGCACACATTTGTTTTGCTCTATTTCCTTGATGTTGTAATCAACAACAGCACACTACACACCACCATTCATTCCCACAGGGAGTGTTGAGGCTGTCACTCAGTCAGACTGTGGAACTACTGAGTTACTCTGTGTCATGTGTGGGAGAAGTTGAGTCGAGTCAGACAGTGGCATAAAACAAGACAAAGACAAATGACCTAAGAGTTCATCTCCAATCTGTGTCATAGACTATGAATCTGTGAAAGGAGATGATTACTGTGTTAACTAAGCCAGAAAGGGCTGGAAAAGGATTTAAAGGTTCAAAGAAAACAGAAAAGCAGTGTCGGACAAAGTGAAGAGAAAGGGACAAAGTCAAAACTAAGAAAATGATGGTGGGATGGCATGACAATCCAAAGTGGCGCTGATGAGGTTGGACGCTGTCGTACCTGCTCCTGCCTTTATTTTATCTTAAGGGAAAAGGAATTAAAGATAACACACCCTGTGAAAATGAAAAAGTTGTGTTAACTCAATATTTCACTGCTACTGTCTGTACTGGACTTTTGACTTTTGAAGCCAACTAAAAGTCTTGAATCTGAACCTAACTGATAAGTTTTTGGTGAAATAATTTAACCTAAAGCTTTGAATTCCACATACTAAGAACTCAGAAAATGAAAACAGAATAGGATTCAATCCTCTAATGTTACAATGGGGAGACAATGACTTTACCACTGAGCCACTTCCTCCCCACCAACTCACTCACCACAAACTCATCAACTCATCATCCGCCGAGCAACTGAAAATCTAGAGTTTCAGTTTAACCTTCAAACAAAAATACTCTCTTTTATGGCAATAGATTCTGCACAGAACAGGATGTGGGAAATTGAAAACATAAATCAAGACCCCAGTAGAAATGAGTTGGGGACCCTGCTCTTTACTGAAGCATACTCAAAGAATTTGGCTACAACTTGTAATTTGAGCATTTGTTGACTTTACTTTTGAAATGAGACAAACTTTACACAACAAACACACTACAAGAAGTTGAGATAACTTTTTCTTTTTAAGTTAATTTTGTGTCAGTACAAATAAAAAAGCATGAACCAAAATCAGCATCCAAGTTGAGCAAATTCAAACATGAGTGAAGGAAAAATTCAGCCATAAGCGTGAGTAAAAAGCATCATAAATATAAAGTAAAAACAGATCATAGGAGTTAGACATAACCCAAACAGACATTAAAAAAGAGAGAAATCCTAGGGTGAATGGAAGTTGTTCAGCAACGAGTGTAACTTCATGGCTTTCTTGTCTTGAACACATTTTAAAGATTTTTCTAAGAGTTTTAACCCATTCTCCCAACAATTCAAAGTGCTCTTAGTTTTAAAGGACGTGCATCAAACTTTATAGCTTTCACTTTCATGGGCAATATTTCAATCTCTTTAGACTGTAACCAGCTCCATATATGAGACCAGAATACAAAGGCCACCTCACATTCCAAAAATAAATGATCAAAATTTTCCATATCTGTTTCACAAAAAGTGCACGTTCAGTTCAAAGTTAAACGACATCCCTGAAACCATTTAGTGGGAAAATTATCATTTAAGATTCTGAAATTTAATTCCTTCACATTTGGAGTCAAAAAGATGAGAAAACTATTTTGAATTAGTTGCAAAACAATATAACTTTTTTTTTTTTGTTATCCAATCAAATATATCAGGCCAATTATTTTAAGTTTTCATTTTTACAGTGAGGAAAAAAAGAGAGCAAAAAGAAAAGATAAGGAAATGAGGAAGGATGACCAAGAGGGGAAAGTAGGGATTAGAAGCAAAGAAATGGAAAAATAAAGAGGAATGAAAAAAAGAGAAATGGAAAGGATAAGGAAAGGAGGATGGAAGGAAAAGAAGAAAAATTCAGGAAAGATAAAAGAAACTTAAGAAAACAAAAGGGAGAATGAAATCCTGGAACAAGAGCACAGTACAAACATCCATTTTTTACAACATAAATATTCTCTTTAATGAAGAAATTCTTGTTGAGGACACCGTTGCTATGGAGGTTCATTATTGCAACATCAAAGTATTTGGACAAATCCATTGGAAGTTTTGTTTTAGTTTTGCAATAAATGGTCAAATGTCTTAAATATGTGCAGAGGTGAGAGAGTTTCCTCATGAGGAGACTTATTATCGGGGACAAGAGGCGATCACAACATCTCCGTCCTCAGAGAGCGAGGTTAAGACTCCAATCAGCGTGTCACATCCTGTTTGATTTCCTGTCAGAGCGGCTGATCACCAGGATTACATGACTCTGATAGACGCAGGCTGGGAAAGATGGGAGCTGAGATTGAGGAAACAAACCCCCATGCTGAGACAAATGATGTGTTTATTGTTTGTTGACAAACAAGGGAAATTTGTGACGCCTCGGGGAGGATGTGCCTGTGCTGCTATGACACTACGTGCAAATTCATGAGCTGCTGCTTGTCACAGTGTAACAATACAATATTTCAATAGTGACTTCACTGCACTTCTTCACATCATGTACATAAATTTGTCTCTGAAAAAGGTAGTGAAAGAAGGAGTGTGATATCGAAGAGGATAGCATGTGGAAGCAGTTGTCAGCATCAGTGATCTTGTCTCATATGATGGTGATTTTGTGTGACAGGAGGTGATTGGTGTCCCAGTCCTCAAAGCAAAGGAAAGACCATAATTCCCCTTAAATGCCATGATGATGAGGTTTCTGCCTTTTCTTTCCCATCCCATCTCAGAAAACATGTTTCCTTTCTGACATATCACATCCTCCACCTTCTGCTTGAAGATTTAAACCCCACATCCATCACCCATCACATGATGATGAAAGACACCATGGGAGGTAATCATGCTCTCATTTTGATATACCACAGAATGTGTGGAAGTAGGTCACGATTCCCAAACTAAAAAACATGTCTTACTGTGTCTCTTTTTCTTTCGAGCTTCATTTTTTCACATCAGTCAGGCAGTTTTCCATGGCACTTTTCTATCTGCATGTGTTAGCCATGTTTGATCTCTGTCAGTGTGTAAGATCTGTCAGACACACTTTAAGGTCAGCAGAGCTCTGACATGTCCATCAGGTTCAGGCTTTGTTCCGCTGTCAGTGAGCTTTAACAGGCTGTTACTATACTAAGCACAAAGGGCTTAGAAGCACTTAGCTGGTTATTATGAAACACACAATGGGCCTCCGTGTTGTACAGGGAATGATGTTAAAGGAAAAGAGCACCTGTTAAAAAGCCATTATTGAATAATCTTATTATATGCTGCTCAAACATTTTTTTTTTTTTTTTTTTAGAAATGATTGGATTAATGCCTTGCTTTGCTTGGAGTTAGCACTCAGAGGTTTACATAAGAGGATATGTTTATTGTTGCTTATCATGAGAAATTGTTTTTGTTTTGGCATCATACTGATCAGCATTACACTCTCCACAAACTGATCAGGATGGAGTTAAAAGTAAATATAAACCACACAGAGTGACAAGGACTCTCCTGCGTGTGCTAACTTAATGAACGAATATAAACCTGGAAATAGCCATGAAAACATTTTATTTTCTTTCTACACGACTCAAGAGATTTTCACTTTGTGCATGTGCAACATCCTGACAAATAAAACATAATAAAACATAAATGGATAACATGTCTGTGAATTCACTTTTCCCCTTTGACTATTTTAGCCATAGTTAACACAAGACTTGAATATGTGTGCATCAGGGCAGAACTCTGCCATGCTCAATTCAGAGTGCTGTAATGTTAACTCATCTGCAGAGTATCAACCAAAAGTTTGGATAATACGGGTTTATTTTTCAGCTTTAGTATTTTTCCACTCATAAAAGTTTTCTTACCTGAAAAATTGAACAACAAATCATTGCAAGTCTAAAAGAATACCTGCAAAACAAGTGACAGGTCAGTATAATGAGGGTACATTTGGTTATAACTGTAAATGAACTTTCTTCTTTGAAGTCTCTTTTTCCATGTTGGGTATTTTTATGTGATTTATTTTTCCGCAAAAAGGTGTGAAATAAAGCCAAAACAAGAACTTTCACACACACCCAGACACACACTGGGAATACTAATGCAACCTACCGTGCAAAATATCAAACAGCCAAGTCAACCTGTCATACACTCAGCACCATACACACACAAGAAAACACTCACACATACAGCACATTCAGGGTGTGCAAATAGACATCACTGCTGACCCTTGTGTGCAATGTGTGTGTGTGTGTGTGTGTGTGTGTGCATGTTTGCATGTCAACTGATAAGATGATAAACACCATATGAAAAGACATCTAGCCAAATTAAAAATGTAAACCATATTCACTAAGAAGCCACAGACCGTATGAAGGTCAGAATGATGTGTGTGGGTGACATGAACATGTGTGGATGTCAGAGAGAAGGTGAAGAGGTTTTGCATATGTAATGAAATGTCCACCTTATTTCAGTTATGCTTGGTGTCCTTCCGTGGCTTTTTTTTATCAGGTGGTGAAAAAACTTGGCAGACCAAATTTGCCCCTAAAAAAAGTTGCTTTTTATAAAGAATATTCAACAGCATCATACTTTAATCAAGTTTAAATACACAAAAATGGGGTAAAAATATTTCAAAATAATCTCTAATACTCCATGCATGGGTTTTGGCTTAAAACCACAGAGAGGTTTGTTTAATGCATCTGAGTTTGTGTATAAGCGTTAGCCGTCCCAGTGGCCCCTTCTGACCTGTGGTAACACACTGAGATTAATTTAGGTCTCATCTCCTCTGAATCCACCTCTTGTGTTCAGTGAGTTGAGTGTACAGTGAGGTGAATAAACCATCCGTGGGAGAGCAGGGAAGTGTTACCGCACATGACACTGACACTCTATTAATAGGATGTAGCAGAACAAGGTGGTGTGTTGTGGTTTACTGGGACACCCTCTGTCACACACACCCACCAGATGGATGCTCTCAGTTGTTGGAGAAGCTTGTGTTGTGTGTGTGTGTCTGTGTTCTTGTTCACATATGGTTTCTCTCTGTGATTCTGTGCTAACAGTTGCTGGCAGCTCAGGTGTCTGCAAGTGAGAGGATCAGGGAGAGAGGAGGGGGTGAAGATGATGGGAGGCTTAACCCTCAACAAACCAGGGAAGTCAAATAGATGAATATTGAAAACGAAATCAATACAGAAAAACACTATGAATTACATTGATGGAAGGATAAACCTAAAGACGGGCGAATCAGTTTCACTTAGTAATGTTTTATCTATGGACAACAGATCACCAATCACAAAAGTTGCGGTCAATGGAATTATTCATAATGGAGTCAAACCATAAACCAGAGCCGGCCCTACTCTAGATGGTGCCCAGGTGAGATTTTATCTGGTGCCTGTTTATAGCCCCCGTCCGGACTACACCCAGGGTTAAAACGGCCTGGGCCATATGACTTACTTTGGAGAGAGGACTAGGGCACTTTAAACCCCTGAGTATATTTGGACCTAGGCCAGATTATACCCCCCAGGCCAGAATATCCTGGGGTTAAAGTGGTCCACGCTAGATTATACTTTGGGTATTCTTTGGCCAAAGCCAGTTTATTTTATCACAATATAAAGACATCATTGATATCATTACCCATGAATAAAACCGACAAAACAAATCCAATGAACTCTTGCAAATGATCTATGTTAAACTGTCATGACTGAGTTTCTTTAGTTGTTGAAGTGTTTGGCGTCTTTTTATCACAAGAATGCACTTTTCAACATTAATGGCACTCAAACTCCTCCAGCTGAGGTTATTTCTGTTCTTTTTTTCTCAAAGAATATCACTTTTATCCTTTTCATCCAGTTTTCATTTGATTACAGAAGTAGATGATACTAGACAAATCTATGTAGAGGCCAGCAGGGTTATCAGTACTGTTAGCCTTTTGTTGAGCTAAGGCTGAAAATTACTTAATGACTTGCTGTGTTGCAGAGGAGTCCCTTTATGATCTAGGTTTTTAGATGATGTCAGGTTTGTATTATTTTGGCTTCCTGAGAGTTTTAATTTGCTCCAAGTTGTTACATATTTAAGCATGTGCAACTTTTGCTTCTATTATGGCACCAAAAACAATCACAGATTTGTGAACCTGTCAACTATTCTGCCCTTACATGCATGTGATCTTTGTGTCCTTCACTTTTTATTCAAACTTTTCTTTTCATGAGTAAAAAGAAGGCAGGAAAAAAAACATATGTGATTACCAACAACAGAGACTCTGGACAACAGGTCATATTATCCGATGCCTGTTTATATTTTAAAATCAGGATAGAAAAATAATATATTTTATGAATTCATAGAATATAAAAAGAATATTCATTATTATCTGAATATCGAAAGGGGTCTATGTAAACAAAAATGAAGCTCAAATGCTTCTGTGGCCACTGCCAATGCCTACAAGAGGCAGAGAACCACACTCTTCACTTCTTTTTATCATCTTCACCTGGAACCAGTGCAACCACCTGTTCCTCCCTTTAAAATTGCCAGACAGCAAGACTCTA
>RPOG01006031.1:0-27052 GCA_008086565.1 Thalassoma bifasciatum
CTTCAAACATGGTGAAGGCCTCGTCTCCGGCTGTGAGTGACAGTTCTTCCTCATGTGGGCTTTGGCGCTGGAACTGAAACATCGACTGTAGGCTGGAAACCAGAATCAATCAGGATCACTTAGGCATGACCGGATCAGAGCGTCTGCTCATAAACACAGCTGTCAGGTGATTTGTCAGAGCAACAATTGATTGGACTGCGCAACCAAGACGTTGTTGTGACTTTGTGTTTAAACCAGAGCCCTGACTTTAGACACACGACTTCATATTCTCTCACATGGAAAAAGTTTCAGCAATGTGCAGTTTCTGTGCAGCTGTGTCTCCTTTAAGCACAATCTGTCATGCAACCACACCACTAATTCATACCAAAGTATAGGAACAATTTCAATAAAATAACCATAAATAATGTATCGGAAGCCCATTTCTACCAATTCAACAGTTTAAAACACTGGCTTTGTCAGGATTTTCTGCCCAAAAAACAATACATTTTGAGATAAGTCAAATAAATTACATAAAAGTTTGAATTTTCAGCTTTTTCCTCAAAACTTTGGCTTATTTATCCGTACATTTTGACTATATTCTTGTAATTTTGACTTTTTATTTCAAAATTATGATCATTGATCTAAAAATTTCAAATTTTGATAACATTTTTCAACTTTAATCTTGTCATCTTGACTTTTCTTCTGCAACTTTGGACTTTTTCCTCATTAATTTGACTTATTTATTTTTATATTTTGTCAAAAATTTCAACTTTTCTTTATGTTTGACTTAGTTGTCGCTAAATTTTGCCATATATACCTGTAATTTTGACTTTCTATCCCAAAATTATGATCTATACCTTGAAATTTCACATTTTTGTTAAAAGTGTTCAACATTAATCTTGTAGTTTTGACCTTTTATTCTGAAAACTTGGACTTTTTACTCAAAAGTTTGACTTACTTATTGCTACATTTTGCCTATGTACTAGAAATTTTGACTTTTTATCCCAAAAATTGTAACCTTTTATCTTAAATCTGACATTTTTTGACTAAAAATTTCAACTTTTTGTCTTTTAATTGTGACTTTTTTGAAGATTTTGACAATTCATCTGAAAATTTTGACTTTTTTCTCAAAATTTTCAGCTCTTTACCTGACTTTTTACCAACACAATTTGACTGTTTGTCTCAAAATTTTGATTTTTTTTTCAAAATCCCCCCCCCCCCCCCCAAAAAAGAAAATCTCAATAAAGCCAAGTTTAATTATTATTTTTTAACCGGTGGAAAAGAGCTTCTACAATAAAGCTACACTACACTTTATTTATTTTTCTTTTTTTTTATTCTGTAACCAAAAATGAGATTATGTCAGGGTAAAAGAGAATGTTTGGTCACCTTCAGTATAATCAGACCAGAGAGCCAAAACTGGTCCAAAGTTAAAGGTAACACAAAGCAAATTGAAATGTTCTGAGAGACGAAAAAAAAAAAAAACTGAATCAATTTCCACACAGGAAGTCAGGATATCAGACATCAGTGCAACACATTGAAGTAGTCAAGGAAACAGGAGGTCAGAAGCCTATAACCAAAGAAAAGAGTGAGCATCAGAATAGAAACAGGAAATGAAAGATGTGAATAAAGCAGTCGCTCTAGAAAAGGAAGTTGTTATGATTATATTTTGTCATAATTCAAATCAAGCAGTGACTGGAGGTTAAGAAACCCTCAGATCAAAGTTGTTAGCCCAGCGTGGCATCTATCCACTTGAGAGAGCAAGCTGTTTGAAATAGCCCCTCTCAATGCAAAGGCAAAGAAGCTTGTTATTAAAGGAGAGGGTTCTGCAGTGAACTGTGCAAATGGGTATAAAAGCAGTCACAACAACAGGGATGCTTAAAAGGTTTTCGTAATTTAGGTTTTCACACACCAAATAAGGATGATGGAGGTTGTTCAGAAATGAGAAATGTTTGGAAGAGGATTTCAAACCCCGTGTGAAGTGAGGATGGGTGTTCAGGAGGGGTTTCTGGGTGCTGCTCAGCCAAATAACAAGCACTTTGGCTGAACAGCAGTGTTGATTCTCTTTGGCTTCACCACAGCAGGCTCATCTTTTGGCAGGCGCGCTGTCGTTTCATTAGAAAAATACGAACACAAAACATGTTTGAAATCACCCAACCTTCGTGTAAAATCTCCAGTTTGGATTCAGACTTTATGCAGATCCTGTTACTGTGTGATGTCCACTCTGGTATCTTTGATAAAAGCAGCTGTAATGGTCATCAAAGGAGTTTAACCCCTTATATCCAACCTTCGAAGCTTATAAAAAGACCCATAAGACTGTAATTCATCAGTGGCACCACATTAGGAAGGTTTTAATCCAATTTGGAAAATGTCCTGTTTTTATATGTGGCTAAAAAGCACATTAGTATGAATACAGCTGAAAACTTTTTTCCTTTTCATTTTTTGTGACCATATTTGAGAATCATAAACTTTAAGGTGCTTCATGTCAGACAAAAGACATCCACCACATCACTTCTGCACCTTTTCATCTACATCTGGGTGAAATTTGAGCTTTCTAGGGAACATTTTGTTGGAGTTTAAGAGTTTTAAATCTCAGGTGGCCGAACACCACGCCCTCATCCGGAGACTCCGTGCAAACAAAACCAGCTATATCAGTGCTCAGTGTCCTCTTTTTAGTCAACTTTGCTCTCATCATGAAAAGGTTGACCAAAAGTTCTGTAATTGCAATTTCCAGTCACAAACTACACCTCTTATGTCACACATGAATGAAGACACACAGCAATAAATAGGTCTCGCCAATGATGTGAATGGCTACAGCTGGTTTCCTGTGAAAAATAAGGGAATTGTCTACTAAAAAGTGATTGACAGGCCTGATAGCCAATAAATGACCCTCTAACAGAGCCATTACGCAAGACCATCATGCACGATTGGCCAGTCAAGTTGGCTTTCACAAGCTGGCCTGGGATGAAAACTCAACAGAAAATGATGGGGTCACTTTTGTCTTGTAGCTGTAGCCAAAAGGGAAAACAAACGCGTCCAGCTTTGCTAGATTCACATTGAGGAGGACATACTATACGACGCTATGATGATGAGAATGGACTCGACACACAGACAAACAACGGACTTTACAGGAAAAATTTCACCACTTGGAATAATTTGATGAAGCAACACTTTTGATATGTTTGAACTCTGGATTCCTCTGGTGGAAAGGAGAGTGAATATTCAGGGTACAGGCTACAGCCGTGATGTAATGACCCCCCAACAGGTTGGACGTCCCTGTTGTTGTGATCACTATCTGAGCAATAGTGCAATATGAATAGCAAACAGATCGCCAACGACCCTGTGAGACTTTAACAGCTATGGTAGGCTCCAACCTGAAAAGAGAAAGCAGTAAAGATAATAGATGGATGGATGTAACAGGTCGTCTTTTTTTTTTTTTGTTACCCCCCCTAAATGATTTCCCACCTCTAAGACATGTCTCCTTGTTGAATCACTATGAAGGTCAAGGTTTCAATAAAGATAATGTGAACAGTGCAGCACCTCGAGTAAATCCCTTCTTCCTTTATCTGTGATTGGAAGTTTTTTAAGTCCATATAAAACTTCGGAGGCGCCTGTCTTTAACAGTCAGGCTTATCAGCTACCTGACCCCCCCCCCTCCCAGCACTGGAATCCTTAATCTGTACTCAGGGATGGAGAGGACAGCCCTTTTCAGGCGGAGGTGTGAGGATGGGAGGAGGTTTTTTTTTTTTTACCTCTTTTTTTTTTTTTTTTTGAACACACTAATGAAGGCTCGTCTCCCTCCTGCAGGCTCTTGGTTTGATATCCCCTGACAGGCAGAAATACATTAGCCACTGACTGTCCATTTCAGATTTGACAGCAGCAGGGAGGGGAAGTGGAAGAAAGGGGGGGGGCAAGACTGTCTTCCTACCGCCTGCTTTCCCCCCTTTTTTTTTTTTTTCCCTAAATCCCTCAGCTGACACCTAAAGTCGCTGCTGTCAGACTTTCAAGGAAGAAACAAACATGCAAACAAATAAACAGAGTGAGAGCAGAATATCAGAGCACAAGTGGTCATTTCCTGGTGCGATTCATCAGATCAGTATTGGATATCGGGTGATTTATGATCCATATTCCTGCCCGCTGTTCAGCAGCCGGCGCCACGTATTGGTATGCGGATGGGGTAAAGTTTTTGGTTGGCTGGTTACAATCAAAGCTGTGTTATTATAGCGCGGAGGCTCCAACGAGGAGAGAGAGAGAGAGAGAGACACAGGCCAGAGCTTATCAGGTGCTAATCATGCACAAGAGCAGGTCCTTCTTCTACAGCTCTATTATACATCTGACCTCCTTTCTCTCACAGTTCACAGCTTCCTGCTGTGAGGAGAGATCAGCTGTGCTAAATTACAAATGGTGTTCATGCCTTCATGAATCGTACTGTCATATCTAAATACTGTAAAAGGGTAGATTAACATACAGTGCAGGCCAAAAGTTTGGACACACCTTCTCATTTTCTTTATTTTCATGACTATTTAATTTGTAGATTCTCACTGAAGGCATCAAAACAATGAATGAACACATGTGGAGATATGTACTTAAAAAAAAAAAAAAGGTGAAATGACTGAAAATGTTTCTTATATTCTTGTTTCTTCAAAATAGCCACCCTTCATTCTGATTACTGTATATTTTTTGGCATTTTTCAAGAGGTCGTCACCTGAAATGGTTTTCACTTCACAGCTGTGCCTTATCAGGGTTAATTAGTGGGATTTCTGGATTTATCAATGAGGTTGCGACCATCAGTTGTGTTGTGCAGAAGTCAGGTTAATAAACAGCCGACAGCCCTATTGGACAACTGTTAAAATTGGTATTATGGGAAGAACCAGTGGCCATCGTCTCTTTAAGAAATGAAGGTCAATCAGTTCAGTAAACAGACATAAAAATAAAGAAAACGCAAATTGAATGAAGGTGTGTCCAAACTTTTGGCCTGTACTGTATTACGACTCCTGGAAGTCAAGGAAAGTTGACTAAACGTGCAGTGATTTAGATCTTGTGTAACCTTTATATCAGTGGTTTGTCTCATCTTGTCAGAATTCTTAACCTGACACACAAGACGGACAGTTTCATATTTCCACCAAGGAGATGTTTCACTAGTCCATCTGGGGAAGAGACACTAGTGAGTGTTTTCAGAAGCGGAACCTTGAAAAAAACACAGCTAGTGGTTGAATGACCGTTCTGCCTGACGTAGTCATCACAGATCCACATCAAGCTACGGTATGATAGTAGAAGAGTAAAAACATTGTTTCCTGTCAGAAAGGCTTTAAGTGACATTCTCTGTTCTTCTTTTGAATATGATATTGAGTCCATTTCTAATAAAACAGCAGATATTGCCGCGTCCATAGAGAATGCGTCACACGGCGCCATTGTTTTCAAACATTCAGGCGCTGACGTCACGTCTGCAGCTCCCACCTCTCTTCTCTGATTGGGCCGACAACTTTTCTGCCAGGTGAAGACGTTTGTCTTTAGATCTTAGCAAGATGAGGATTTCAGGATGTCAGAAAATGAAACAGGCAGGTTTATTTGCTTTGCAAGGTTGCAAAACTCTGGTTACCAACCCAAAAATAACAGGAAACAAGCTCACACTTAAAATCCAGATTTAAAAAAAAAATTTAAATGTAAAGTATTTAACTCTCTTGTTGTCTTTGGGTCGATTTGACCCGATATAAAAAGTTATTTTGCTTTAACTTTGGTTTTCTGTAATATAATTGATTGAAAATTACAACGATGGTTCAATGCAAGGCTATTTACATGTAAAATTAGTTGTGACTCTTAATGTAAAATTACGTATGTTTTATACAAATTTATAGCATCTTCCTGCCAGTAAAGAAATTCAGATGATTTCGAAACAATATCCTGCCATCACTTTGACAAATACCTGTTTTTGAAATTATATTGAGTTTATGCACCTCTGATAGGAACCTTAGTATAAAAAAAGAAAAGAAAAATCAGGATTCCTGCCACTTTTCTACTCAAAGAAGAGACATACCTTAATGTAAATAAGGTCTAAAAGTAGTTGCTAAATATATGTGAAAACATCCTCACAAAAATGGAGAAACAAAAATCTGAGGAAATTCTTCACCCTGTACTTTATGATCAGTCAGAACAGGCAGTGCAGAGTAAGTCTGAAGACAACAGGAGGGTTAAACAGTTTTAAGATGAAGTATAGAGCTTTTCCTTATAGACTCAGTACTGTCCCTTTCGTGCTCCCGTAGTAGCTTTCCATGATTTACAGCTCAAAATCAAAGAAAAAAAAAATCCTGTCTCCCTCACTCCAGCTGTGTTTCTATTACACTTTTTTTGCAAAATGAAAGTGATATTTCTGAAGTGTGGCTTGAGTATGATTGTGCCTTGCCAGAGCTTCCATTACGAGTAGAATTGCACACTACTTGAGTAAAATCTCTTCCTGTGAGATTCAATTTTTAGAATGAGGAGGAAGGACTATAACTGGCGGTAACCTTGGATACAACAAACATTTTAAGAGCTGAACTGTCGTTTTGATGGCCGTTACTGTTGCTGCTGATGTCAACAGATAAAGGAAGAAGGTCACGTTTGGTGACGTGTTTTTGCCAGGAAGGTGTTTTTATTGCACTTTTGTGATCAACCTCAATATCAAAACTCCTGAAAAACTATCTCATGAGAGTGTAAAACCTTTTTTTTAAATAAAACTTTAAGGTTGTTTTTATTTATTCTTTTTTAATTTTGGGCTCCTTGCTCCACAAATCTTCTTCTATCTGATTGACCAGCTGTCTGGAAGCTGTTGGGGGGTGGAGCTACGGGCAGGCCTTGGTGTTTGAGGCCCACTCCTCTGGTGTCTCACAAACCAGTTAGTAGATCCCTATTCAATGACTTCATTGTTTCAGCAAGTCTTGTGTAAATGTCGTGAAGATCTCATGCAAATTTTGTGTGTTTTGATCAGTTTATAGACAGATTCGATGCTTTTTACAACATATAAATATATGGAGGTTCTAAAATCTGCGTGTTTAGTCTGAACATCCAGTATCACTATTTCATGTCCATTTTAAAAAACACATACTACCCCTTTTATAAAGTTAAGCTGAAATAAGAATAATTACTCAAACAAGAAAATAAACAGGTTCATGTTTCTTCTCCTTTTGGCTGATTTTCTACAGCAATTCAAGTGTTGTTTCTGTCTTTTAATATCTTTAAAAAATAATTTTTTCTGGGCTCGTCGGGTGAATGTTGCTCAGATCAAGTCTAATAAGACGTTTTTAAATTAGAAAAAAAAATAGACAAACACTTATTAAGGTTTGAGATTATCACACCATCTTAGATAAATACCCAATTTGAGCTCATGGTGTGAAAACAAGGGGATGCTACACTTTTTAGGCTTTTATTTTGAAAAAGCAAGACCAGAGGTGTTAATTCTGCATCTGCAAAGTATAAAGCAGACTTATAGTTTAAAGTTTATTCTTGGTTTAAGGTTGATAAGCTGTCTATTTTTGCACAGCTTGAGGTAAAAGTAGTCCAACCTCTTTTCTCTTTGTTGCCTGGGTTGTATCTCACGCTGTCTGCCTGAAAGCTCTAATCTGTTTACATGCACGCCTAAATGTAAATCAAGCCATCTCACAGCCGTCAAGCAGCCAACATGCAGCCAACACACAGTGTGAAAACTGGGAAAAGGCAACAGAAATCCTGGAGCTTTGACAAATCTGAGCACTTAACTGCTATAAATCACTGCAGAGTGATGGAGAAGTGACATGAAGATAATGAGACCGCACGATTACACAGCGTTCTCTTTAGTACATTCAGTTTCTTTAACATTTTATTTCCTCTTTACCCCTTATAATCAACTCAGAGAAGTCATATATCCTGAAGTTATTTCTTGAATTTTAGTGAAATGTGGTGTATTTGTGTGATGCAGCATCATTTTATCTGAACCGGCGCTTCAAAGACAGAGAGGCGTCTTTCACAGCGGTGGATTTGTTTTCCTCTGATCTTCCATGAGTCTTTGGGAAGATGCGACCGTCAGGCTGTGTTTTGCTGACCTTGCTCTTGCTGCTACGGTTTCTTCTCTGTTATCTCTCTTACTCATCAAAGCTGCTGTAGATCTGCTTCAGATAAGACTCTGTGGTCAGGAAGACCCTTCATCCTCTCTTTGGTCGTCTTGACCACGTCTCAGAAAAACATCCATCTTTACATTTATCCTCTCTGAACAAAACACATGATGTAAGTTTCCTTTATCCCCCCTTCGCGTGGTATACCATACGTGATATTACGCTTGAGCCTTTGGAGAACAGAACCCTCTCCCGTCTTATAGAGCTCATAAAACCTTGAAATAAAGTATTTTGATGTCTTTACTCACATGAAGGGAATCCATCTTGTGTTTTAGTCCTTAATGGTGGTCTGTGCCTCTGAAAGTACCCGAATATAGGAGCTCTTAGTGCTGCTTTATGTGTCACACCCAGGCTCAGGTGTAACAACATTGTTGGTCATATCACGTGCGTCACGGAAACTGATGAAAAATCGTATAAAAACAATGACATTGATGGTATTTTGTTGAAATCAAATGATCAAATCATGCTTATTTACAATACAATATGTAACAAACACAATCAATAAAATGATCACGGATGAAATCGTGTGTGGTTTTTTCATGTTCTTGTCTCTCAAGGTCGTCAAACACTTGTCTCCCACATGTATTAAAGAGGACTCACAGATACGATCTGACATTTGTGGCGTCTCGTACAGGGACTTATAAAATGTCAGTATCAGTGGTCGTGTGAAAAGTTGTTTGAAGAAGACATAAAGATAACGGCTTTTGGATTCTGTACACGTGAACATGCATATAGAGGAAGGATCAGTCAGTTTAGAAAAAGCTTGCCTGAAAACAATCAAGCGACTCAAAGTTTTAGTCTGGTTGGGTTTTATGAGAAAAGTGGTTTAACTTTATATTCTGTGAATTTTTGATATATTTAACACAACTCCTCATCTAAAACCATCCCAGCAAGAAAATGAAAGAAAGCATGGTTGGATTTTTCCTAAGGTTAAAAATATGATGAACAAATTCAGCATCATTAGAAACACTGCACAGGCAGAAAATCATTTCCTTTGAAGTCGCTGATTTAATGAACGATTGCACGGCTCTCCATGGTACCAAATGTGTCAGTTACACAACATGTTGCTATCCTGCACAGATTGACTGGACTGCTCGCAGTGGAAGAGGAAATGGCTCTGGCTCCATCTGTGTCAGTACTTGGCTGTGAACTCCGAGTCACAGGGAAATGAAGTCTCTCTCAATGGGGGACAATCGACCACAGGCTGTTACCTTGGTGAAACGCTGCCGTGTTATTCTGCGAGTGGAGGTTTGGGGGGGGTTAGATTGACAGAGACGAACGATTCACAGGCTCCATTCAGCATCTGCTTTGTCCATTCATCAGCGGCTCATCTGCTCATACAGTGTCTGAGATTCAGAGGATGAGATGCTGCACCCATTCTTGTCTGTCACACCTCATGGTAACTAGGTTCAGAAACTTATTATCATGTGCATTTTCAATCCTCTTCTGGGCCAAACAGCCAGAGATAGAGAGCCAGGAGCGAGAGAAACCAAAAACTTTCCCACTTGGCTGAGTTTTAATTGGTGAATCTGTTGAAACAAAACTGTTATTTTCACATGAACCAGTGACTGATAATTACCATTGGAGCTTTCAACAAAACTCTCCAATTACTGTGAAGCATACAAATACCAGACTTAAATCTGTTTTTCTGCACATTTTTTGAGCAAATTTAAGTTTGACCAAAGACTTTATAAATGAGTAACCAAAGTTTGTTATTTTTCTGTAGCTGAAAGTTACCAGATTTAGTACAGTGGTTGGTGATGCAGGGAATAAATTGTACAGAAAGTGGCAAAATCAGCTAAGAGCTTATTTTATAGGCCGTATCAGAAGTTCCTCACAGAAGCTTCAAGCAGTTAAAGTCATTGAGTGGTGCAAAAGATCTCTCACCGTCAGCCACATTTATTTTTTGTACCAGGCTGTAAACATGTTGATTCATGCTGCAAAGTTTTGATTTTATATATAAGAGGTTATGGGCATTGACTCACTTTGAGGGCCAGCCTCAAGTGGCCACTTAAGGAATTGCATTTTTTGTCAAGTTTCCTGTAAATTAGTGCTTTTCCACAGCTCTGAAGGTCAGTTTTGGTGTTTTCCTGACGTTCCTATAGTATTGTTGAACACTCAGTACTTTTACATGCATGCAGCAGTCAAACTAAGGTCATAGCTTAAATTAACAGCAGGAGATCTAGTCTAGTCTAGTCTAGAAATGGTCCTGAGAGTGCTCTAAAAAAGCAGAGATGCATTTTTTGTGGTGGCTTTTTGATACACAGGGTGTGCTCGTCAGTGTGCATGTGGTTGTGTGAGTGCATCGGGGCGACACTCTGCCGTGCACGGGAGAGCAGGGTAGAATTGTGAACACACGACCATGATGCAGAGATGATCCTATCATGTAAATAAGACGAATTACATAGAGAGGACTACATTATTACTGCTTCAATTTTGCTTGCATTTCCAGTTTTTAACGAGGAAACGTCAACAACAACAGACGACTCACTCAGCAGCTCTTCTTTTTAAAAATGGCTGTTTTTCCCAGATTATCGTTGGTCACAGTAACCCCAGCCCCTGATGTGGCTTCCTTATTTGTTTGGCCTTAAAAGAGTCAGAAATCAAACTAGGAAGCTCTTATAAAATGAGATCAGCCTCAATTATTGCCTGTGATTTGAACGTAGTTGCACATGGATTCCTGTGTCTTTTCTTCTGTAAAGAGCTGTTTGTATTCGGAAATGGTTGAGAAGTTGCGGTAATTGAGCGCTTGTAAAATAGGAGCGCCAAAGGTCCGATTAGTTTTAATTAACCATCTCCAAATTTTAGCACATGTTAATGAAGACACTGTGCCTTTAAAGGGTATCAAATAAAACGGACTGGCACCAGCAGCTCCCTCCTCTGCTTCAATGCTTCTTTATTTGCCGATGACCTCTGGAAATCCCAAGTTTGATCAGACAAAGCAAATTCAAGAGGCTGGAAACTGAACCCTGCAGCATGACATTCCAAGAAATGGGATATTACTCATGCCTGTTTGAGTTGGAAAGACATTTAATGAGGTGTGAGCTTTCTTTATGAGGTTTCTCATTTACATTTCACTGCATTATTTTCATAATATATGCATGGTGCATTGCAGGACTTATTACTATGTTAATTAGACCACAAAATTGGCATTATTGGACTATAAAGCAACATACACTTATGTACAGGGAATAACTAGGTTAACCATAAAGGTTAAAATTCCATTTATATTTATACAATTTATCCAAACATAAACTAAATTAGTGGACACCAGAATTGCTCAGGTGTTTAAAGTCATAGGGCTTCATCACTTCCATTGTGAATATGCCATCTAAACAGAAAAAGCACATATTTATAAGTTGAGAATGTAATTCAGTCATGGCACTGTCATTCTGCTGTTTCATAACAATACAGGGAAGAAGAAACTGGCAGGCTGACTGCATGCATAATATATACTGTGAATCAGATCCATCACCTATACAATCCCTTCACTTCTTTTCCATTTCTTTGGTTACGGTTTGGTGGTTCCACCTCTAAGAGCGGGCACGCGAGGAGGGGCTGAACTAAGAAAGGCTGGGGGAGAAGAATTCATGGTTAGATTCACTTTTCTTCAGATTTATTACTGGGTCACACGGTGATGTAATAATGTAACATCATGATACTGACACAGGAAGCTNATACAAACACTACGGTGGAAGTGTGTGGCTGTCAGGCCTTATTGACTGCTGTGACTCGCTCCAGGCTGACACTGTAAATAAAGATCTAATGTGACTGAGAGTGAGAGTGAAGAGGAGGCCAGCTGATTGAGAGAGTGAACGGAAAACTGATGAGAGCATTGTTGTCGAATCGTGCCCTGTCACCCAGCTACGGTGGCCTGAGCATGTCTAAAAAAAATGAAAGGGTGAGGATTTTAGATGTTTCTGAGTTCAGGAACTATGTGTGTTTTAACCCATGGAATAAGGGTCTAAACCAGTGGTGTGCACAGAGGGGGGTTGGGGGGGCCGAATTGTGAAAAACGCAGACTGGAGTGCCTTCTTTGGACACAAAATGTGAGCTTAGGTTCCCTCTTGGGAACCAAAACATGTTTAAGTATCTTCTTAGAGTAAACTTGCACTCCAGTGCCTTCTTGGCAACCAAAACAAATGCTAGAGTTCTCTCTTAGGTGCAAAACACACACCGAAGTGCCCTATTGGGAGCCAAAACTTGCCAAAGTGTCATTTTGGGAGCCAAAATGCACTGAACTTCCCTCCTGGGGAGCCAAGATACATGTTGAACTTCTTTTTTGTAGCTAAGATATACTGAAGTCCCCCCCAGGAGCCAAAACACAGACTATAGTGTCCTCTTGAGAGCCAAAACATGTGCTAAATTGTCCTCCTTTGAACAAGAACTTGCTAAAGTGTCGTTTTAGGAGCCAAAATGCACTGAACTTCCTGCCTGGCAGCCAAAACACATGCTAAATTTAATTTATGGGGGCCAAAATACACTGAAGTGCCCTCCGCAGAGCCAAAACACATACTTAAGTGCTCTATTGGGAGCCAAAACATGTGCTGAATTCTTCTCCTTGGAGCCAAAACTTGCTTAAGTGTCATTTTGAGAGCCAAAATGCACCAGACTACCCTCTTTGGAACCACAACACATGCTAAGGCACCCTCTTGGGGGCCAAAACTTGCACTAAAGTGCCTACTTGTTCGACAAACCACATTTATCTGTTACCCTGGCTAATTAAAACATGATGAACGTCTCTCCTTGGACCCAAAACACATGCAAAAGCACCCTCTTGGGAGCCAAAATGTGCTTATGGGTCCTCTCAGGAGCCAAATACTTGCTAAAGTGCTCTATTGGAAGTCAAAACACTCGCTTAAGTGCTCCCAGTTGGAGAACCCAGTGATCTACCCCTTTTGGCATTATAAACTGCCCTCTTGGGAGCCAAAACACATGCTTAAGATTAACTAAACCAACTTGGTTGCTTGGGTTGGGGCCTCTCGAAATTAGCCAAACCATGTGACAGACTTGGCCCATCTGCAAAAAACTGCAGCCTAACTTGTGAGCAGTTTCTCATTGAAAGGCTGGAATCTATTATTGCAGGTACAATTGTGAAAGATATGGAACTCATACAATTCCATTTCATAATAAAAAAGCAAACAAACAAGCTCGGCGGTATCCCTTTAAGGCCTCTGTGGAGAGATTTTGCGGCGATAACCAACAAAGTACCTTGTTATGTCTGGAAAACCTCTTTTATTTTCCATCTTATCTCGCCAGGACTTATTATATGACATTTGTTTACACGTTTTATTGTCTCAAAGTTGTGTTAAGCTCTACAATTTTCCAAACAGAGCACTACAAAGAAAGTTACGCCATTTGCACTGCTGTTCGAGTCACTGTTTTAGTAAACACTGTTTATACGCTCACACTTTGTGGACATTTCATCCTCCCTGAAGACCGTTATCAGACAGCTTACCTCCTGCCTTGCAAAGAAAATGCAGCTGAATGGCATCGCTTCAATCCACAAAGGCTACAGAGGAACGCTGCACACCATTTCCCTCTCACACATTTCCAACTTCTCAGCGCTTGAGTAGCTAATAAGACGCTACGCTAAAGAGACACAGTAACCTTTTCCTATCTGCTCTTGCAGACCTTTCAGAGAGGCTGGTTTCCTCAGTGGGGGTTCAGCTATTGAGGAAGGGGAAAGGGTTTGTCTGGACACAGCTTTCACCCCTAATGCTACTAACATTACGCTAAAGGGTTTAGCATGAACTTCCCTCATGCTTGTGCACACACACACACACATAAGCGCCCAGAGAATCATCTTAGGAAACTGGCAGAGCCTCCACATCCCTAGAGATGACTGTGAATAATTGATTTTAACCAGGGAGACGTTTGCATTTTTCCTCCTATTTCCATATAGAGCAGTCTCCAGGAGGTGATTCAATAGTTGACTGATACTTGCAACACTTTGAAAAAGTTAGAGAAAGTATAATTTGTAGGTCTAGGATGTGTCTCTAGGGATGTTAGGAAATAATGTCAACTTTTATTGAGAAGTCGGAGGAAAAGGATGAGTTTCTCTCTGCAGGTTGGTAGGTTTGCTTTAAATATTTAAAGAAACACGGAGCTACAGCGACCCATGGAATATGCTAAATAGATGACATACACTTTTAACAGTTTGCTCGTGTTCCTACGAGGCGTTTTCTGCCCTCAGGAAATGAAGAAAAATAGACACACAAAAAAGATATTTGCCGATAACGCTGTTATCTCATCGGGTTTCACCTCACTCTCACTGAACTTGGAGTTTGCTTAACTTTTTTTCAAAAGGCTGCTCTCTCTCGTGGTTTCTCTTCTTCTTCTGCTTTCAGTGTTTTCTTTCATTTGTGGGTCATGAGCGTGAAGAGAAAGAAGAGAGAGAGTCGCACATTTTTTGAAGTGTGGAAATGGTTCCTGAATAAAAGGTGTGTAAACACTCAGCGGCTCAAGAGGTAAACATGACGCAGTTTTCTCACCCCTACTTTCTATAACTTTGATGTTCCTGGGATGGTGTTATTAACATTCTGGATGGAGAGTCCACTCTGTGCTTGTGTTGATCTGATAACCCTCAAACTGGGAGAGCAAGGTGGGAAAAGTCTGGCTGTAAATTTCACACTCGAAGTCCTGAGTGTTTCTGAGTTCAGTCTGTCCTGCTCTGTCTGTTTGGAACATGTTAGGTTTGACATCACAGGGGCATCATGTGATTTCTTCCTATAAGACGATATCTCCTGAAATCATTAAACTGGAAGTGGTCTCAGCTCTGTGCCTCTGAGAGAACTAATAGGCAACCCAATCATTGAAATTCTGATTGATGCGCTCTTAACGGGGCATTAAGTTTCATAAAATAGCTGGGGGATAACCCTGCATTGGCTGGTGGTACATGCTTTTAATGAGCAGGGCTCCTGGTGATGTATATATAGTGTTATTTTTGCATTTAAAACTGCTCACGTAGCACTGCTGCAGTTAGATCAGGCTCATTTGCCCTCAATTCGACTGCGGCACTGAAGCTCCCATTAGTCCAGTCACAAATATTTAATAAAAGTGTGATCGTATTCTGGGAACTTTAGCTTCTTTTAGTCAATAAGTTCTTAGTTAAACTGCTAAAAGTGCTCAGAGTATCAAAGGTCTGAGTCTCTTTGGATTACATTACGGCCAACAGAAGCATTGAATTAACTATCTACAACTATCAACACTATCTATGCTGATGTCTGTATAAAAACATGGACGGCACAACAGCAACTTTGAAAGAAGCCAAAACCCTAAAAGTACCCCCCTGGGATTGTAGACAGTACAATACATGTACATTGTCTCCATGACGACACCCATGCAGCGTAATGAAGCCAACCCTCGGCAAGGGCCACATTGAAAATGCTAACTCATTAGCCACCTCACCTACAGCTACATGATGCCAGAGCTGCTAATCAGCTGAGTTGCACCACTGATTGGACAAACTTGTAATCTTAATATCTTCTAAACCAGTGTTTGTCAAATTGTGGTTCACCAGCGACCCCTAGTGGTCCACCATGACCATGAGTAAATTGTAAGAATTTTCTTAATGGAACATATTTTTTTAAAAAAAGGCAAGTTCTCCAGGACTTGTTTCTACCTTTCTCTGTTCTTCAACAATCATTAGTTGATCACCAGCTGGTTTCTCCAAAAACACCTGTTTTTGACCAATAAACAGAGAAAACCTGTTGATTCTCAATATAAGGTCCATTGTGTTTTTTTCACAATTGCAACACACACTCTCTTTGAACGTGAGCTACTTGATCCTTTCCAACTAGTAACATCTGCCATTGTCTCTCTGTCGTCTCCTCTCATAATCTTTGCTGATCTCTCATCTAAAGAGAGCACTGTTGCCATCTACAGGCAGTTTATCAGTACACAAGCTCTATATTGATGGAAAAGCTCTGCCAGACCATTCCTCAGTGCACCCCGTGGAAAAACATAATTGATGTCTGTAGGCATTGATGGCAGCCAATGAGTTGACTACATTAGCCCTTTTTGTTTTGATTGTTTTTTTTTGTCTTCTGTTTTTGGATTGACTGTAAAGGTTTTCCTACTGTCTCTGGTACTGCAATTTGGAGTTCAAGGGCTGAAATTTTTGGGAACCTCTGGCCTACGTCCAATCTAAGTGACCCTTTCTACGATGCAGGAGCATATGCACTTAGCTTGATATGAACCTCCTCGTAAAAGTCGCCATGAGTTGAATTGGCCATAGGGATGGGTACCTTTCACATTTGAACTGATATTTTACCAATGCCTGGTACTTTGGAATCGGTTTCAGTACTCTGGGATACCAATTTTTGGTACTTTTGTGTGTCCATGTGTCAATGAATGTTAATTTGTTTAATAATAAAATCTCAAATATCCCAATTTTAACATTTTAATTTCTCAATATATAAACTTTGACAAATATATCAAAGTAACATTTGACCGTTTGTACTGTAACATCACAGCTGTTTTACAAATTTCTTCAACATGAAAACCCTTGACTAAAATTAACAACAACTTAGTGACTTAACTACAACTACACAGTGTTTTTTTTCTGAATAATTAACAGGTTTAAACCCAGTTCTACCCACTCTATTCCCGTATATACATGAAAAATCATCCATTCTTCCACTCCCTCACAGTCACAAGGGTGTGTGTAGGTATCAAAACATGGTATTGTTTGGTTTTACGTGAATTCATTCTTTGTACTGCTGAAGGAATTTGGTTAGTACCTAAAAAACTACTTACTTTGGTACCAATCCCTAAGTGGCCCAAGTCCACAAGCCCTGTGATTGGTCGGCTGAGCTGTACCATGTTTCATGTATTTACTTTTACAGAATTGCCTCTCATCTACTTTGTGTTAAGTTTCTATTCCACTGTTAACCATCGATTAGCCCTTACATAATCTTGTGCTCCGAACTTTGCCAGTAAACCCTAATTACGACGGTAAAGTTGAATCATTAAATGACCTCGTGTTTCTCGTTCTTTCTATTGCATCGGGTGAGGAGCTTCGTTTCTCCTTACCTGCTCTCACACTCTTTGTGTTCTTTTCTTTTTTCTGCATACACACTCACACACTCACCCACGCTCCCATACGCGCCTACACCGCTGATTACAGAAACCAATCTTTTTTATTCTTCCCTGTTTTTCTGCATAATTCAGTTCTAGTCTCCTGTTTTTGTTGCAGCATACAGGCTGGGTTGTAACACACACGTCTGCTTCATAATAAAGAGTATTTGTTTTTGGTTGTTTGTGCAAAAGTCGTGCTTGAACTCTTTCAATGCAATTTCTGACGCAATCCCTCTGTGTATTTCATGATTGTGTTTCCCTTCTGTTTCTACCTTCATTGTTTGTTGGACTTTTTAAAGGGATACCTTTGCAATCTTTCTGCTTGTCACTGTTGCTTTGTGAAATCCCTTCACTGTCATCACTCAGCAGACAGACCTGACATCGTACAAGGGTAAAATATTTACTCAGGAACAGAACAACTGGAGAAAATTTAGTTTGATAAATGATAAAAATGTTCAGAGGCAGAGGCTGTTCATCTTTCTGGAAGTATAAGCATCAGTCAGAGAACAGGTTTCAGATCTTTGTGGCCGTGTGTCCGATGTGGGACTCTAAAACTACTTTTTCAGAAGTATCACAGTGTATCATCAGACTCTGAATGATTTGATCAAACTCTCTAACACAATATATCCTCCATCTTCTACAAAGGCTTCCACGGTCTTTTATTTGCGAGATCAAGCATCCTGCTACTTCAGGGAGAAACCAGCCAGGTGACTCATGGCCACCAGGGGTTGCTGTTTCATTTCTTCTTCAAATAATAATAATAAAAAAACTCTTTTCTTTACTTTCAAATCCAATCTTTTTTTTTTTCCTCCTACACCTCTCGGCAGAAACTCCCCAAATAGCAAGGCAGCACTTCAAACAGGCAGCGAACATCCTCTGAAATTATCAACGGGGTCCAGCTTAGGGCTGCCCAGCACAGGCAGAAGAGGAGGAGGAGGAGGGGGGAGAAAAAAAGAGGAGAGGGGAGAGTGGATCAGCCAGAACACTGAGGGAATACATGTTTGGGCCTGCAGTGCAGCTTATGTTGATCCTGCAGCTTCATTCAGAGGCAGATTCAGCACACTGGCTGATTTGTAATTTCCTCATAGACTGGAACCTCCTCCTATTCGTCCCAACAGCCTGCAACTTTTAAGAACGGCAGCATGGGGCCACTTTAGTTGAGAAACTGGCATAAAGAGGGAGGAGAGAAGAAGGGATGATGCCAGTTCTCAAAGCAGAGGATGTCTGCATGGATGCTGGGGTTATCCAAGGTAGAGTTTAGTCCATTTCGCAAACTCTTGTTAGCGTTTCAGTCCCCAAAACACCCGTCTCATGCAGGGATTTGGTAAATGCACTAATGCAAAGCTGTAATGACAGGATCTGTTCAGTTGTTTGTGAAATGACCACATTCATCTTTGCTGCTTCTCCCAAACAGAGAGGAAAAGCTTTTCCCCATCAGGCTGCAGCTCTCTCTGGCTCCATGCTTATAATCCTTGAGCAGCTCAATGGCCTCGCAGTATGGGCCATTATTCACTCCAATACTTTTTCTCTGTGCTGGTCAATAGCCGGGGACTCAGAATTGAAAAGGTTTATTGGCTCCAAGGGGGCAGACGGATGTGAGCAGAGGGCAGCATCGTAACATATCCTCATGGTATAGATTCTATAGCTCGCTTTCTGGAGAAATCACAAAGACTACATGTTTCTGTATAAAATCTCTGCTGGGTGGTAACACACTCCTGTTCTTATCACCGAAATAAAACAAAAAACTTAGTATGGGCACCAGGAGTCTTCTCTGTCCTTTATTACATAAGGCATCACTAGAAATCCCCAAAAAGGACATAAAAGAAACTTACTTATCATGTGGCATTAACTTTATTCAAAATGCACAACACATACAAAAAACAAACAGTAAAAAAATCATTTTGTTTTTTCACTGTGTAAGCAGTCGTTACTTATTTTAATGTGACAGTAAAGTCATAAAAATGTGCGGTGAGGGTTATGTTTAATACTCTGCTGTCTACAAAATAACCAAAGACAATATACACACGAGGTTTGAAGGTAAAATAAAAATGTTGGAAGAAAGCCCTGAAATACTACAATCCAAACAACTTTCACATTACCAAAAAGGAAAGATTATACAAGGAAGAAGTGTGGCATAGCTGCAATGGTAGCATCTCAGATCAGTGGTGTGCACAGAGGGGGGGGGGACTAAGGGGTGATCGCCCCCCTTGGTGGCCCAATTGTTGAATAATGTGTGCTTAACTGCCTTCTTTGACGATGAAATGCGCCAGAGCACCCACTTGAACATGATAAACTGATGTACTGGGAGCCAAAACAAACACAAAAATGCCCTTCCAAGAGTCAAAATGTGCTAAAGTGCTCTTCTGGGAGTCAAAACACATGCTTCAGTGCCGACCTTGGAGACAAAATGTGTGCTAGAGTGCCCTCTAAGGAACCAAAACACGCCCCAGAGTGCCCTCTTGGGAGCCAACCTTGCACTATTTGTGTATAATGTGCCTTTCTGGGAACCAAAACAAGCACAAAAATGCTCTCTTAAGAGTCAAAATGTGCGCTAATGTGATGCCATTTTAGGAGCCAAAACAAATGCTGAAGTGCTCTTCTAATTGGTGAATCATATTAATCTGTCCCTTTGACTGGTTAAAACATGATTATCTGTCCTCTTGGGGGCCGATATATGCAAAAGGGACCTCTCGGGAGCCAAAACACATACACACCATGATATTTGATGGAGAACTGACAGCGTTTAGTTTGAGTGGAATAAATCAACACAAAGCACCACATTAGGTTTTTAATTTTAGATTATGTGATGAACTGCCCCATTTTTGTAGCACTGTAGAAGTGGCCACAATGCCAATGTTCAGCCCTACGCAAGTCAAATTTGGGTTGAAAAGGTGCCACTTCCCTATTTAATTTGTTCTTGCAGCCTGGTCTGGTCTAACGCAACAAAAATCAAAAGAGATATAGTGATTTTCTTGGGATGGTTGGGCCGCAGTTATCCCAGATTCTAGGATCAACCTGAGACAGAAACAGATGTTTTGCCACAGTGTCAACAGGCAAAAGTGGAATGTGCCAGACTCATAATTTGCTTATTGATTATAACTGTTAAAGGTTTTTTCGAACAACAAAATAAAATACTTACAAGGCTTGAGAGTAAAGAAATATAACATGCACATTGAAAACCACAAGAGTTAGAATTGAAAGTATCCTTATGCAGCAGAGCTGGTACAGAACTCCTCAGTCAATAATGAATGACACAGAAATAGCTCTGAGTGATATTCAGAGGCTTGAATACACAAAGAGTGTTAAAACTTTTTCCCATCTTGAGAAACTTGTGAGTCATTAAAATCAGCAGGACTCCTCATCCAGCCTGATCCGGAGTGATTCACGATGATGGAGGGAAATTCAGGACCTAATGAGGGTATTAAGCGCGGGACTCTTGAATCCACAGTGTAATCATTAGACTCCAGAACATTTAGACTGTGCTGTTGAATTGTTTAGGGTAATTTTCTGCCCATTTTTGCACTTTTGGCATTCAGCTAATCCACATTTGCTGCACCTGCCGGGTTAATATGGGCATTAAAACCGGGGCTTGGACTGACTTGAGGGTGAGAGGCAAATGGCTGAAAAGTTAAGTCTCACTAATTAGAGGCCGGGCCCAAAGCTGCCAAATAATGAAGAACATGACTCTCTAAATCTGTCAAACTAATTAAAGCTCTCTGACAGTTTTGGCTGGATTGACTCAAACGGATTAAAAATCATCTTCAGGCTGTTGAGCAAATTTTTTGTTCATCAAAACCACTCAAGTGATTCAGTTAAAAACAAATCTCTCGACATCTATGACAAAGTCTCAATTAATCTCATGATCTTGATGTCATAGTAGTTGTTTGATTTAAAATGTTACAGCTTGTGGGAAAGAAACAGGCAGGATTTAAATCTCCTTTAAGCTAAAAATGAAAGCAAGATCATCAGGAAAGATAATCCTGGAGGTCAATAACAGCTACAGACACTGTCTTAGCCAATGATTTGCATAACAAATAATCTCATTAAACAATGTATTTGACAGCTACTAAAGAGCAGGTTGAGGAATTTTGTTGCAAAAAGTAAATAATAAAATTCACATATGGAACATAAGCCAAGAAATATGAGGCACTACTTGGTCTACAGGGGGCGCCAATATTAATGGAAATCGAAAGTTCAATTTGTCATCAATGGACACAAGTTGTAAGTTAGAGGCATGTGGCTCAAAAGCTCCCTCCAAAGATATTTGCAGAGTCCTGTTTATTTTTCTATGCTACTTTGAATAAAGTTTATCTTATTATACACCGTATCTAGCTTTTATTTCAATACCAACCAGTGCTGTGCACAGATACCTCAAAGGGCAAGTGAGCCCTGTAACATGTGTTTTGGTTCAGAGGAGCTCACTTTGGCACCAAGTTGGCCGCTGAGAGGTCACTAAAAGGTACTTTGGCACCATGTTTTGGCTCCCAAGAGGACACTTAAGGTTGTGGTTTGGGCAGTTTATCATGTTTCAATCAGCCAGAAGAGCAGATTAGTGTTGTTTGCCAACCAGGAGGGCACTTCAGCATGTGTTTTGGCTCCCAAGAGCACACTTCAGGGTGTGTTTTGACTCCCAAGGGGACACTTAAGTGCGCATTTTGTCTCCAAAAATGGCTCACTAGAACATATTTTGGCTCCCATGAGGACACTTAAGCATGTTTTGGTTCCCAGGAGCGCACTAACACACTTGTTTTGGCTCCCATAAGGACACTTAAGTGTGTGTTTTCATTTCCAGGAGTGTAGTTTATCATGCCTTGACTCCTAGGAAGACACTTAAGCACATGGTTGGCTCACAAGAGAACACTTTAGTGCATATTTTGACTCCCAAGGAGGCACTTTGACACATTTTGGCCCCCAAAGGAAAACATAAGCATGTGTCTTGATTCCCAGGTGGGGGGTGGGGTGTTATCATGTTTCAATCAGCCAAAGTGGCAGATTAGTGTGGTTTGCCAACTAGGAGGGCACTTCAGCATGTGTTTTGGCTCCCAAGAGGGCACTTTAGGGTTTATTTTGACCCCCAAGCAGATACTTTAATGTGCATTTTGTCTCCAAAGATAGCATATTAGCACCTATTTTGGCTCTCATGAGGACACTTAAACATGTTTTGGTTCCCAGGAGGGCACTTTTGCTATTTGTCTTGGTTTCCATGAGCACACTTTCGTGCAGGTTTGGCTCCAAGTAGGGTCCTTCAGGGTGTGTTCAGGCTCCCCTTAAGGCGCTTTTGTACATATCTTTCAACAACAATTTGGCCATGAGGGGTTGTAATGGCCCTCTCTGCCCACCACTGATACCAACTTCGTGTTCTTGCCCATCCAATCTGCAGAATAAATCACAGAGCAAGAGGTTACTGGGCTGGCAGGATCAGCTGCCATCTAGTGCCAGCCTTGACACAAGCTCACCTCTCACACTCTGGATGTGGAGAAGCAGAATGCAAGAGACTTTCACCTAGCAGTGGGTTGATTATTGAACATTTTCAATGACAAAAGCGCCCGCTGACGCGTCAGACTCCAAACATTGCAGCGGCTGGAATCTGTGAGTGCTCTGACCTTCAGTTTTTTTTTTCCCGTGAAGAGGGCTTCAGGTAGACTGTTTCTGCAGAAATAAAAAAAGGAACTGCACGTCACATGAGGATACCGGTGCCCTTCTATGTTGAGCCAGTGGTGGTTTGTGATGTTGTTGGACAGTGTCGACATGTTCAGTGACCAGTCGGCACAAACAAGGCTTTTTATGTGTGGACTCTGAGAACAGTGTCACCCTGTGCCTGAGGTAAGGGGGAGTTATGGAAAGGATTGACATCAGACAGTTAAACTACACACATTTTTGTGGAAGATTACTGTTATTTGGGTGATTTTTGACCTTTCTAGCATCCTTGATCAAGTCCAGAGAGAGATCTTCTCTCAACCATAATAGCATCTCTGAGTCCCCCCCTTTCCTCTTTAATAGCATAAAAACATTCACCCTTGTACAACATATTTTGAGCCATGATTTTGGTGCCTAAAACATCTCTTCAGCTCCCAGATAGTACATTTTTCACTAGAAAAGTGTCTTTCACCTAAGCTCAGCAGTGGGAACAGCAGGTTTTTAGACCCCTTTTTCTGAGAGCAGCTGCCTACTGTGGCCGGACATTAAGATATAAGAGCAGAGACGGTGAACCAAAACAGGAAAGTGGCAGACTAGAGAGCCACAAAATGAGGTAAAATGCTCCATAAAACTCTGTACAAACTGGGGGGAGCTGCAGATTTAAGAGATAAGATTCAAGAAGTTTGTTCATGGTCTGAGTCCTTTGCCATTTCAGTACATTACAGTCAATTGAAAACATACCCTTTGCAACCATCTAATGTTTTTTTATTAGCTCACCATATAACCCAAAGTCACTTTGAAGCATAAAGCCTTGAAAATTTATTTGTCTGCAGCTGAAGTTTTGGCAAAGCAGTATCTCGTTTTGTCTAAAAACCAGTGCCTGATGAAATGTAACAGTCACAGGAAGTGGTCTCCACACCAGCAACTTACCAAAAAAATTGAAGAGAAGTGAAAAGTATTCAAAGAAGAAGAAACTGGTTAATTTTGCATTTATTATTTCTGCAACTGTGAAACAAACAGAAGGAGTCTCTCGGAGCCACTGGAGCGCAACCAAAACAAATAAACAATAACGGGTTACCGTGGAGCCCGCCAATCGACTTCACAAATGTTTTCACAACCAATTTGCATAATAATGCTTCACTTGTATTTCTTTGTTCCTCAGCAGGAAGTTATAAACCTGTAGAATGAGAACAAAAATGAAGGCCGAAATAAAGCCAGGACATTCCTGAGGTTTGGTGTCAACTTTGCATACAGAATATCTACGAGGGGAATTATTTGCAAGTTTTGGGAACATTTAGTTACGATTTACCAGCTAATACAACTAAATAACAAGCCTGTACATTGGGACACAGAGCAGATTGACTGAGTTAAAACAGATTGTGCAATTGTCTTATCTTTCAGGCAAAAATATGCCTCCAAAAGTAAATTATATAAAAGGAACAACATTGTGACTCAGTGGTTAGTAGTTTGTGATCTGCCACCAAGAACAAGTGCAATTGCAACAAGCTGATAAAATTGAAAATGGCATCACCAGTGTGATTGTTTGCCATGGAGGATAACAGGACTCCAACTTGCACAACATACTTCATGTGTTTGGAGAGGCAAAAAGCAGTTCTCAAGTCTTTCAAGTCCCAAGGATAAAGCAAACATGGCAAAGGAACAGAAAACAGAAGAAGCGGCGGTGAGCATTGGCACCAACAACGGTGACTGCTGTTGTGCTGGGAGAGCTGCATAACACGAAACTGAAGAAATAAATTAATCTGCAGCTTGATGAAACCTTTTTCAGAGGTTTTCACCAGTTTATGACATGTTTGGAGCAGTATCCTGAGCATCTTTTGATTCATCTAAGGTCTCAGATACAGTTGATCTTTCTATTCTTATGCAGAGACTTAAAAAGGGGTTCCACAAGGGTCAATATTGGGTCCTCATCATTTATGTAACCTTCATTAAAAATGTATGTAAAAATGTGAAGGAGGCAGAGTTTCATTTTTATGCAGATGACACCATACTCTGAAAAAACGAAATAGTTAGACTGTTACGTTTCTTTAAGACTTGAATGACAGTGATTCTAGTCAAAGGAAACTAACAAAGAAAAACAAACACCTCAATTTAACCAACATAAAATGGCTGCTGGGTTCTAAAAGATGGAGTGGCGGTTTTAAACTCCTCCTCCATCCACTGATTCTCCCAAAAAGGATAGACAAACTAAAAAAAAATGGCCTACTGATGCTTCATATTCTCTAAAAACAACAAAAAAACAACTCCTAAACCTTTAACCTAAAACTCAACACCCTCCTTTCCTTCCACAACAAACACACAAAGCCTCTCAAAATCACTCACATATACACAGAGCAACCAACTAATGGTGTTAGCAGTCTGTGTGTCACACACCAAATGAAGGAAAGCAACCCCTTTTAAAAGGTAGCCTGGCTGGTGAGCACCAACTGGGTGTGACGAGGACAGGTGCTCTGCATGAAGGGCTCGTTAGGAGCTGTGGGAGTCCAGGCAAAGCTGCAGACTACCAGGCCCCATCTGTAACATTGACTAACATAATCAAACTGTTTCAACTGGTATCATTTCTGAATTAATTCGTTGAAATTATGCTAGTAAGTTAGATCAACACACTTAATTAAGTCTACTGTACTTCATTAAATTTTCGATTAAGTTGGTCCAACCATTTCCTTTTTTCAGTGCCGCTCCTTTTTGACCCTAACAAGCTAACTTAGCACTTCCATATTTTTGAATTGAACAATAGCTCTCTGAAGCCAGAAAACTGCCTCAATATTTTCAGAAAGCAGCGACTGTGTAATGTCAGGCACATACTGTTTGACATTAAGCACAGATGTGCAACACAATGCGACCATCAAAATGTTACATCAAGGTGGTAACACTCGGGTGACCATATTCTGTTTCTCTGAAAAGAGGACTCACTACCAGTGAAAAATTTTCAGCCCCCCCACACCCATTTTTAAGGGTTTTGCTTGGGTCAGGGGGCTTTCTGTGCTTCTATCTCAATTTAACAAATATTCTGAATTCCCCAGAAAAGAACACTTCACCTGGATATACTAAAAAATAGCCCAAAACACTCACAAACAGTTGCTTTATAAACAATATATTTATTCATTTAAAGCAATTCTCCTACACAATATAATCAGTCACATACAAATATGGCATGCTCTAGACTTTGAGTTATTGACTCAAAGTATTCAGCAACACAAGTATTCAGATGTTTAACAAAATAAGAAATAATCATCTCTCTTAGGTCTGACACTTACACCTTAGTTAGGAAAAGTGAGGTAGAGAACCATTCTTCAAAATAACCTCCCAATTATCAATTACGTAAAAATAGAAATAATGCCTCAAAGTATTAAACAAAAAGAAAAAAGAGAGGTAGCCTATTCTTCAATGTTTTGTTGTGGCGATATGGGCTTTATAAAGAAGAACACAATCAACTAGTCTTTTTAACAAATAGACAATATAAAATAATAAACTGTGCAAATATTGTTAACTTTGTGAGCAGGATAACGTGGTGTGATTGGGTCTGATAGTCAATCAGATTTCAGAATCTATTGAGATTTCTAAAGTCCTGTAGTGTGATCCAGATTTTAATAAGAATGGGTTCATGGATGTTTATTTTTAAATCAGGGTCAGTTTGCTTATTGTTTTTGTTTAAATTACGCTGATTTTCAAAAGCCCCTTATGATGCGTGTTCTACTTCACGCATCATAAGGAACAAAAGCCCCTTATGATGCGTGAAGTAGAACACGCATCATAAGGAGCTTTTGTTCCTTTGTAAGTTCATTAAGTCACTTGTTCTTCACCCAGTGAGACTCACAAACACTTCAGGCGTCACAGAGAGCAGTCGCAAACTGTTGGAAGCTTCATTTGATTTTGATTTTAGTTCGGTTTTCAAGTGACGAAAATGTCAGGACTCAGTAGCGGGGGACTAATCCCCTTACAATCAAAAATGGTCACTATGATGAGCAGTTCCACTTATGGAGAAATTGTTTTTCTTGACATGGAAATCCCAGAGGAGATCCATGAGGGGGAGATCCCTGAGGAGGAAATCCCAAAGGACCGCAGTAGATCCCCTTCTATTAACGAGATGAATAGTGGCGGAGGTTCTTCTGGTTATAGATCGGACCAGAGTAGATCCCCTTCGCTTAACGGGGAGAAAAGTCTCGGAAGTTCTCCTGGTTATAGATCAGACCACAGTACATCCCCTTCGGATAGTG
>RPOG01006032.1:0-27039 GCA_008086565.1 Thalassoma bifasciatum
TGTTTCTGGGGATGTTGCGTAACAAAAAGAGTTTTAAAAAAAGGACTTATTCCAAAAATCATCTAACAAGAGAATATGTATATCAAATGATTTTGAGAAAATAAGAAGCTCTATTATAGATAGTCTATCCCAGACAGTTTTAACACAGATTGATACTTTACAGATTATAGGCCTACTGAGATATAAAAAATAAAAGACTTCTAAAATGACAAAGAGTAATAAATAAAAAGACTAATGTTTGAAAATAATGGTGTGATTTTATTGGGAGAAATGTGCTTTTTTTGTGTTGGGGTTGGATGGGCACACACACACAAACACACACACACACGCACAGGTGGTGAGGTTTGGAGTGTATTTATTATTAATGAGGGAGAGTCCCTGAGCTGCTGCACGTCTCAGTACTCAGTTTTTATTGATCGAGAGGAGGAAGAGGAGGAGGAGGAGGAGGAGGAGGTGGTCCTGATGCTGAGGATGTACTCAGTCTAATGTGGATAATCCAAACAGACCAACCTTTTAAACAGGATTAAACTGATCAATGAGTCCAACACCTGCGACTTTAAGACATCCATCAGGAGTTTGTGTACCAACAAAAATGCTGTTTCAATAAATGTGTCATTTTCTTTTCAGGATGCACAAGACTTTGTTTGCAAAATGTATACATTTCGATCAAGAAGTTTAATGTCACCCTTATCATAGTGGTTCCCAGCCTTTTCCAACTCAGGGCCAACTTTTAAGTCTCAAAAATTTTCGCGGCTCAACTCCGACCCCATATGATGCCTTTTCAGGGCACTTTTTGTCAAATACAAACATTTGAAACACGTTTAACCCTTAGGACAGCAAACGTGCTGGTAGGAGGAAAAAAAGAAAACACTTACTTTCAAATGACTGGCATTTACAAACCATATTTTCAAACAATAACCTGAAAAAACAGTTGAAATTGTCAGATTCTCAGAGTGGAAAAGACCAGAGAAGTTTAACAACATTGCCTTAATTCTCATGTCCTCTTTAAAAATTAACAGAAAATCAACTTTTTGCTTTAGCTAAATTCTGTAAAAAACAAAATATTCTACATTTTTTCTGCTTTTTATCAAGCCTGAAATGATGAACATACACCATGTGTTCGCACTTGAAAAATCACTTGAATTTTTCCTGAATCTATAGACAAGTTGGACTTCACCTTGTAAGGCAAAATGAGAAAACAGTGAGTAAAAATGTTACAGAAGCAAAAATCGACCAGAAACTGTTTGGTATCCTAAGGGTTAAAATCCTTTTAAATGTTGCATGTTTTTATCTTTATAAAATTACATCCATCTCCTACACATACAAGCAAAAATCATACTACTTTGGAAATAATTTGGCGGCCCATTTGCAATACCTTCACGGCCTCCCGGAGGGCTGCAGCCCACAGGTTGGGAATCACTGCCTTACAGTTTAGGTTTATTGATTTTTTTTAAGGAGCAAACTGAAACTATGATTATTACCAGGCTCCTTTGGGTCTGATTTTATGGGTTTATAGGTTTAACTTAGGGTTGGAGTTGATTTTGGCGCCCCCTGTGGTCAAAACAGATCGTTTTTTACTTCTAGCCTTTTCCTTTTTCTCTTCTTTTTATAATAATAATAATAATAATAATAATAATAATAATAATAATAATAATAATGATAAAAAAATAATAATTTAAAAACACCTTTCTCAACGCTGAACAACATTTTACAGAGTGATTGAAGATGTGAAATAAAATAAAACACCGCCAAAAACAAAAAGTAAAGTAACAAAGATTAAAAATGGGTGTGCGAAGTAAGTAGAAAAATGCAGCTTGGAAAAGATGGGTTTGAGTTTGGATGTGAAGAGGCCTAAGAGCAATCTACAAGGGCCAAAAATATTCTAAACTACACTTCTAATCTGGATTCTCCCAGACAGATGGAGTGACCGCAGCATTGCTGTACTCCACTTTAACACTAGTTGACAGTGCATGACTGTGCGAGCCTGTTTCTTGTTCTGCTACATTCTGTGTTCGTGGAAAAATGGCGACTGAATCCGAGTGAAACTCTTTGGAAACATTAAATAACTTTTTGAAAAAATAATGTCAACCTCTATGCAGATGATGTGGTTTCCTTAATACGTCAAACAGAAAGAAGCTTCAGTTTAAATTCATATCACTGAAAAACTCCTTACAGAAGCTTTAATATCATAACATTGTTGCTGAACCACGTTTCAATATCACACAAGGGAGTAAAACTGCTAAAATATTAATGGTAGAGAATGAAAAGTAATATTTTGGAGAGCTTTTCAGCCAAACGCAAGATAACACCGTTTTGTATTAATATTTAAGCACCGGATTGGTTTATTTTGGGCTTTTTTTGTACTTACTTTGTAATACTAAAATAATAATGAGACTAAAAACCTCTATTTTTTGGAGGTTTGCAGCCAAGTTTTAAGGAAAATGTATTCTTTTAAATGACATTTTTGCAGATTTGCCTTTTTACCAGCTAATAACAGGCTTAGTGGTGCGTTTATCATCATAGTAAAACTGCAGAATAGTCCTTTAATATTAAAGCAGTTTTTCTCAGCCAGTTTCTGATGATGTGATCCTCTTTCTTTATGTTTTCACAGCCTTTGTGGCACAAAAGCAGGCGGTAAATATCCCTAAAGGCCTCACACAGCGTGTCGTACAGGTTTTCAGTGATTCTATAGCGGTGTATGGAGTTGTTAAGCTTTAATGAAGCTCATGCAGATTTTCATCAGAGCTGCGGTTTGCGTGCTGCGGGCTCCCCAGAGGAAACGCATGCTCTGCGTGTCTCCACATTAATATGGATGTGATGTGAAGTGAAGTGAGGGAGGAGACGAGCTGCTGTTTGCAGGCCGGGGCGCTCCTCACAGGACAAAAATAAAACGTATGGAGCTGGAATAGAAAACAGGAACAGAGAGGAAGAAAATTCTATCTCTTTTTGTCTTTGTTTGGGATTAAAAACATCAAACAGCTGCAGAAATCAGTGCACACTGACAGAAAAGTATCACATTTCTAAAATAGAAGATATTATCTTTGTAATAACTTTAATTAAAGAAAGCTCCCTTGTAAAAGCACTGATTTAAAGTGTCGTGGGGATGATAAATCTCCTGTAAAAGAGCTGTTAAGGCTGCTTTAAGCTAAGCTGCGAGTCAAGGACGAGCCAATTATCGATTATTTCTGTCTCCAATTTAAAATCAATACACATCTCATCAAGTTGCTGGACTCTAATGGAAAAACGTCAGCAGGAGCATCGAAACATTCGCTTATTTATTTATTTTGAAGCCAGAAAAAATACAGTTAGGCTGCTCTGCTCGAAGGACAAACAGTGTAAGCTTTGAATAAATAAAATAAAGGATTTTTATCTGTTTTCAGAAAAAGACATTAAGTATTGCAGTACTTAAAGAATACGAACTAAGAAAAACTTTATTTGTACATCTTGTTAGCATTTAATAAAGCAGAAGCAGTGGTGTAACCCGTGCAGAATAATTCCTGGAAAATTAAAATAATAATAAATAAATCCTGAGAAGCAATTATCGCCCGCAGGAGCAGGCGAGATTTCAGGCTGCTCATTAAAAATGTATGGAGGGAAGCCTGCGAGAGGGAGGAAATCCCACGGGATTTGGAGAGTCCTCTTACAGTCTAACCTCGTTTTTTATATCCATCCATTACTCTGCCAGCATCCTTCAGTAATGACAATGTGAAGAGGAGCCAACAGAGATATTTCTGAGTGTGTGATAAAATGATGTAAGTCAGATTAAATTAAAATAACCTCCTTTAAATAGAACAGCGATCTGCGGCGCTGCGGTTCAGGCGGCTGTCAGATATCAGCGGGGGTTCTTGGTCGGGGTTCAGAGAGCATCCGCGTGAGGTTTCATTTCAAACCTTTCAGACATGAAAGTGAAATGATAACTACGGAGTCAGAAAAGTCAGACAGGCGGACGTAGTCTGGAAATGTCAGGTTCCTCGATGTCTTGGAGAAAAAACTACATTACCCAGAAGCCCACAGTGAGTCCAGGATTAGAATTATTGCCAAGTGGTTTTTACTTTACAAAGAATTTTTCATGGTCTGTTGGGGCAAATAGTTAAAAAAGGAATAAATCACATCTATGGTAGGATGGAGGATAAAGACCACAGTAAATAAATAAAAAAAAAAATCTCAAATTAAGTTGTGAATTTTGAAAAGTAATGTCATAAAATACATCCAAAAATTACTCTTCCCCGACTGTATTACTTAAATCTTTGTAACTAACTTGTGACATAATGACGTCATTTGCTCAAAATATAAACTTAATTATTGTAATGGTTTGACTCTTCCTGTAGTATTATATATGATATGATATTTATCCCATCAGAGCACAACAACTTTATTATAGTAATAACACACTAACTTTAAACTATTCAAACTGAATGTTAAAATTTACGACTTTATTTATGTAACACTACCACATTATTCTCGTAATATTACAACTTAATTCAAATAATGTTACAGAATTGAACAAATTGGTTTTTCCTCATAGCCCTCATTTGCATAAAATTAAGCGACTGATTCTCTCATAATTTCAACTTTATTTGCCAAACTACGACTCTGAATACATGACAAAATGACTTTTTTCCCCAGTATTACAATATTAATCTCATTATATTACGATTTTGTTCTCAAAGACAAATTTATCTGCAAGAAATAATAACATTAATCTCACAGGACCTCTCAAAATGACAACTTTTTTTTTTTTTTTTTTACATACCGTTACGACTGTTTTTGCAAAACATTTTGATTTAATTTCTCTAACTGTAAAACTTTGTAAATGTAAAATTACGACTTTTTTAAGTAACATCATAACAGTTTTTATGTAATATAATGACTTTATAACACAACATTATGACTTAATTTATACCACATTATAACATTATTATCCACAGCATTAAGGTAATTTTTAAAAATCAAAGTAAAGACTTTAATCCAAGCATAAATTAAGTTTTGTCAAGTTGGAGCTTTGATCTCATAACAATGACTTTTCTTTGTTGTATTTATCAAATTTATTGCTTTTCCACTGCAGCCCCTTCCCTTCGTCATAACAGCAAAATAAAGACTAGTCTAATATAAAAAAGCAGATGTTTTGATTCTTCTCTCAACTAATTTAATCTCAAATCACTGTCACTAATCATGTTGGCCTCACTTTTGTGAACAGGAGGAGGTGGAGACACATTGTCAATCTTGACTGTTTCATCTCTTTCAGTGTAAGTTTCGCCTAACAGCAGAATAAGCTTTTTTTAAGACTGGCCCATTATCAAACAGACTTTCAGAAGAGTCGAACCTTTCTGGAACAATGTGAAGACTTAATCTGAGAGAACGCTCCATCAGGAGAGAGGATCGAGAGTTAAATAAAGACGTGTTGTTAAGAAGAGCAAGGAGGCGTTCAGCTGAAATCTACCAGCTGTCCACACTGCTGAAGATTTGGACTCAGAGCTGAACACGGTGTGTGTGAGTGTGTGTGTGTGTGTACCATAAAGGTGGGAGTGTGTGTTTTTGGGTGTCAGATGAGAAATCTGCCAAAACCCGAGGGAGGTGTCACTCATGTTTTCCCATTCACACATATGATGAAGCTGCAGTCACGTCCTTGAGATCCCTTTGACTGAACCAAAATATCAACAAACCTGAGACACGAGAGAAGAAGAAGAAGAAAGATGAGGAAAGGATGTTCGGCAAATGATGACACCTTCGTAAACATTTCAAAACTGTAAGTATAAACTCCATCTCCACGAACATTTTTCAGGTAATTAACTCACTGCTTGTTTTCAAACTAGGGCTGGGATAGTGAATTAATAGTGAACTGAATGAGAACAGAAGCTTAAGCAAAGAAACCCTTGTTCATTTTTTTTCAAGGTGGAACTTAACCAAGACCAACAGATCAGTGCATTTTTTAATGCCATAAAATGCAGCAGTTTTAGGAATGAACAATACAGAATCAATTTCAGAGATTCAGGTCGACTATAGAAGACCTTCTGTTAACTCAACACTAGTCGGACTAACGTTTGCTTAGGGCTGCACGATGTGGCCTTAAACCAATACTTTGATATTTTTTTGGCTATATCTAAATCATGTTTCTCGATATTTTGATTTCTCCTGTAAATCCCCATATTAAATGTTCAATTCAACCCTTAAATTAATAAAATGACACTGGTATAATGATTAAAGCAGAACTTTAAAGCAGGGGATTACTTAATCTAACTTTCATTTCCATAAATCATCTACCTGAATATTGTTGTTGGTGCTGAAAGGACGCTGTTAGTGACTTCTGTCCCTGAGCCCCGGCTCTCGTTGTAGCTCTGTGGTGTAATGTTAGTTTTACAGTGTGCTCTTATTTTGAAGGACACACAAGTTCATAACAGGAAGTTGGTTGGACAATAAAACAAGATGCATGAATGCTCCATGAACCATCTGTTGGAATCTTTCACGTACAACACGACAGTTCAAGGATTCTCCTTCTCCCTCTGTTTACTTTGCAGCTCAGAGTTTTATTTTTGGTGTGTTATAAGATGTTTGTATATGTTTGCCGATGCTGCAAAACTGTGTTTGTTTTCTAAAAACATCTCAACTTGCAGTAGTTTGGTATTCAGCGGTAAATGACGCCAAATAAAGCTCATATGGAGACAAAACTGAATCTTACGTATGTCGAGTTTGTTTCTCTTCTTTGTCGTGGCGAACTGGGGGAGAATAAGGAGAGAATCACACAGGCAGCACAGCCCAGATACGAAACTCAACTTTAGAAAAAAAGTTAACAGACAAATGGTGGTAGTTGTAACGTAGAGTCTGTTCAAAGTGTTCATCAGTCATACAGCTGCGAAGGGGTGAAAATAAGCCCCCCCCCTGACTAAAAAGTCTCTGGACGGGCACTTGAAGGCCTTGTGGACGTTGTGGACGATGCAGTTGTGCGTTCAGGATGTAGGTTTGGGTAAATGGACACACTTAATTCCTGAAATTTAAAACAGGCCGACAGCTCGAGCAGAATCTAAAATAACTCCCTCTCTTCTCTGGGACTTCAGCTCTCGGTGTAAATGGGGCGGAGATGAAGCCTGCGTCCCCTCCAGAGGAGCAAACACACTCCAGGACGGGCGTCACAAGAAAACCATCAGGGGGCCAGAATCGAGGTTGAGAGCCGTGACGGTCAGCGGCATTAATGTGTCCGGTGGTTTTTCCAGGCAGAGTGGGCTAAAAGTGAGTTAGCCGCCGTGTAAATGGGTCATAAGTTCTCAGATAACAGCCGACATGTGAGCTGCAGAAGTGGATTAGTGGGGTAATGGAGGGTTTTTGACGACAGGATTTCAGCTTATGGAGGAGCACAACAACTTCTCAGTGAGTTTTGGTGAAGTGTTTGGTCTCTTTTAGGGTATTGACAAGATTTTATAGATACCAATCCCCTTTCTAGTTCATTATTGATTCTCTTATCAATTCCTCCTGAGAATTTCCTGTCTACAAAAAGTCGCTTTACACATTTTCACGTTAACAACATATCGTTGAGTTTATAAGTAAATAAATATGTAAATAAATGAATAAATACACATAAGTAAAAATCACACATCAGCTGTTGTCGATGTATTGTTTTGTTGCGTATTATTGTTTGAAATAGGTCACCTGACAATGCTTTGATTTGTTTGGAAAGTCAGCCATGAGCCTACACTTCCTGTTGGGAAAACATTTACCAGTTGGTATTTTGACATTTTTGAGTTTCAAGTATTGCTCACAAAAAGTTATTGTCATATTTTCCTGTGACAGAAATTGAATTTCTGTTTTAAAACCGAAGTTATGACAATGTATCCTAACCACTAGCATATCAATACAATTTCCCATACATGATAGCATCAAGCTACCGCTATGTTTTCTATATGGTTTTTGGTACATGAGGAAATGTAGAACATGTTGAATCTATTGAACATGAATCTCTTGAGAGAGTAATGTAAATTTCTAATGAAGCGCCAAAGTAGCAAAATTGTGATAAGCAACATTGCTGAATTTAGCAAACCAGAACTGCAAGTATGGTGCCTCATGTAGTTAGTACTTAACACCTAAAGATAGTGGACATCTGTAACTTCAATCTGAGCAATATTTGTGAGTGTGTTCCTATTAAAAGTTTTGGACTATATATAATACCTGGAAAAAACGTCCACCTCTTTACTTTTACAGATGTTCAGATGTTCTCTACTTGAGTGACTTTACTCCCATCTCAAACTTTGGGTGATACTGATGATTTTTCTCATTAGATGCAGTACAAGCTGGGTCTGTAAAAGTCATGTAATCTGATATGGCCACCTGATGATGTCATAATATGCAAACAAGATGAGTAAATTTCTTCCCATCGCAAACTTTGGGTCCTACTGATGGTTTTCTTCATTTACAGTACGCTTTTATCTCTAACCATTTTCAAGCTAAAACATTTTGAAAAAGTGATTTCAAAACTGAAGATTTTATTGAAAAAACTGTGGCGCCCAAAGAGTTGAGTAAAACTTCAAGTGGAGAATCCTGGACCAGAGTTTTCTTGGGGAACTGTTATCGATCTTCTTATCTAAGTTAGCTGGGGCAGGAAAGTTGAAGCAAGGTCAGTCCGATTTGGTATAGTGTAATGGATTTATAAGGGAATTGCCAAGAATAAAGAGTAATGATTTTAATGGATTGAACCATTTCTTGTTGATTCCAACAGGAAGTGGTTATAGATTCCCATCCTTTGGGAAACATTTGCTCCAAACTTGAAGTTTATTCATTCACTCAGAGGACGGGACAATGTGAATTATCCGCTGCTGTATTTCTGCCCTCGATGTGTTGATAACAAGAACAGTTGTCCATTTTTACATGAGTTCCAGTTTGTCATGGAAACTCGTCCTGCTGCGACTCGTGTTCACCCCTGCCGGCACCTTTTAGATCTGGGTCATCGTCTAAATATACCGCTGCTCCCGTCCTCCCTGCAGAGAACTTTCTGCAGGAAACACAATGGCCCAGCCGACTGAAGGGAGACCGTTTGAGCCTCCTGGTTCTGGTCCAGCATCCGCCCATGAACCGCACGTGCCCGTCATGTGACGATCTATTGATAGCACTGCAGAGAGCAAAAAATAATCTGGCGAGGAGACAGAAGTGAAGTCCAAAAAACAAGCACAGACGGGTGGTTGGCAGGAAAAATGGAATCTGCGTCGCTCTGTTTCTGCAGAAAACTAATCAACAAGCGTCTCAGAAAAGTTCACGTGGCAAGAATTTCTGCTCCATTAACCAGGAAATGAGGCCGAGGAGAATAAAAGTGCCGCAAAGTTCAAGTGTGAAGGTTTCATGGCAACATTTTGGGATGAAGCAGGCGATGGAGGTCAGAAAAACTAAAACAGAGAGAAGGAAAGCTCCATCAATCAGCCGTCAGAGGAACGGAGAGACGAGTGGACGCTGTAGGTCATGACAGCAAACACACAGATACTAACACACACACACACACACACACACACACACACACACACTGAAGGGTCTTACACCCAGGGAGCGTGCTAATGACTTTATTACATTCAGCCCACAGACAATAAATGAAGCAATCAATCACAGAGGGAACATCTGTGGAGCAACTCCGTAATAGCAGCGCAGCTTCATCAGCACTTTAACACCAGAGGAGGAGAAGAAGACACCTGAACACCACACTCACCATGCATCTTTAGATTTATTTACAAGTTAAGAGAAACAATTAAAGAATTTTTTTCATCTCCCGGATTGGCATCAAATCTAAATGCTGGAAGGAAACATACTGGAATACCTCAAACAACTTCTATGTAGACAACGCCAAACTTTGAATTGTTCCAATGTAAGAAAAGTATTAAAAGTCTAAAAAAAAATGGAAAGAAGGTGATTTTTTCAGGCTTTACATGCCTTTATTTTGAAAGGACAGGACAGTGGAACGTAATTCCATCACTTGCTCGTTACTTATAAGGTGCATAAACACATTCTTCTGTTGTAGTGTTAGTATACAGCGAAGAAAGGGGCGTGCTAGAAGGAGCTCCTGTCCTTGGATTAACAAAAACACACCAAACAGACCCTTTGGAGAAAGTCTGTGTAAAAACTCTGTAGTTTGACTCATAAAATATTTGAACAGAACATGGTAAAGACTTTTAAAGAGGATTATTTGTCACCTTTAAATCTGTTCACCATCCTAATGTAACCACTGGGGACTCACACAGTGGTGTGCTCAGGGGTGGGATATGAGGGGGCTCTTGCCTCTTTGTCGTGGCCCACTTGTTCAAAAGCACATGATGAACTATCCCCTTCGTAGCCAAAAAAAGGCTTAAGTACCCTCCTGGTTGACATCAATCTGCCCTTTTGGCTGGTTAAAAACATAATAAACTGCCTTCTTGGGAGCCAAAACGTATGCTCAAGTGCCTTTCTGGTTGGCGACCTACACCAATCTGCCCATTTGGATGGTTAAAATATGATGAACTGCTCTCCTGGGAGCCAAAACACATACACAAGTGTACTACTGGGAGCCAAGTGCACACTCAGGCCCCATATACACACTAAAGTGCCCTCTCAAGAGCCAAAAACTTGCTGAAGTGCCCTCATTGACGCAAGACTTATGCCCAAGTGACTTCTTGGGAGCTAAAACATACACACATAAGAGACACCCTGGTTGGTGAGCCATACTCATCTGCATGTTTGACTGGTTAAACTGCATTTCAGGGAACGCATACACGTTTGACCCCTTCATAGGGGGCTACTTTTTGGAGGGAAAGCAGACACATTTTTAGAGGTTCCTTTTTAATATGTTTGCTAAGTGATTGTCCACTATATGAAATACCCTGACAAAACCTATATTATGATTTAGTGCTTATTTTATAAAAACCGCCCCTACTTGAATCATGTGTGCTGTATTTACCCTTTTTTTTCTTTAGCCCCTGGCCTCCAAAATGTCTGTGCACACCACTGGACTCCAGTGTTTCAGAGAATTTAAGGAACAGAAGTAGCTGATGGAGAGAAAGTTGGGGAGACTGAGAAGAAAAGGAACAGGAGGAAGAATGAAGAGGAGTTTTAACTAGACAACATCTGTGGGACATTTTAGTCACACAGCAGCTTCATCAGCACACGACGAGGCGAGGAAGAGGAGGAGGAGAATAAGGGGCCGTCCTCTGCGGCGCTGCAGAGTTATACACACAAGTCATTAGCTCTGTAAGACAGGAGGAAGAGGCAACATCTGGGCAACACCTTCTTCATTCCTCAGCAGGCCTGTCAGGATGCTAACGCAAGAAAGAGGAGGAGGTGGTGCAATAAAGACACTATGTGAGACATTAAGGAGAGAAAAAAAGATGGAGCTGGAGGAAGAAGAAGAGGAAGGAGAATGGATGTGGTCTCCTCAGGAAAAGACAGATTTCTCTCAGTTACGTCTTCTCTTTGTAGCATGTACTTATTAGCTGTACAGTAGTTTTATGGGTGGATAAAAGGCATTAACTCCGCAGAAAGGCGCTTTATGAAGTTTACGGGGCAGAGCTGCCACATCCAAGATGGCGGACACGCTGACGCATCACAGCAACGGGCATAATGCAGCGTCTATGTATTTATGTCTATAATCCACACAACCATGACACATACATGATATTTCCCTGTTCGCACACTAATTACAGTCACAGCCCTCTCTCCCAGCATGCCGTCCACGTACTCATCATGTGTTATTAAGTTACAGCTGTGTTAACTCACTTAGTGACAGTCTATGAGGAAAACTTCCCTCAGGCAACGTTTAACTGAGTCAGGGAGCGTGTGAGAGCGGTGCAAGAGTGGAGGGAAGTCAGGGAGCGCCTGCATTTTAACATTAGAGACATGATAAACACATCAGGGGCTTACATCTTCATGTAGCTATATATAGCAATAATACAAGGATAGAGTATTAAAACAGCTTAGAAAAAAGAAAAAAAGGCCTGTAGTCTTTGCTGCTGCTCTTCCTGCCTTAGCTTCTCATGGAGGTCAATAAAAGAGAAGCTATGAGTGCTCTACCTGTCTTGGCATTAAAATACATGGCTTTAAAGGTATGTACATAAAAGAAAGTGGAGGTGTGCTCTCCCTGCCTCTTTTTTTGGTATCCACATTAAAACAAGGGTTGATGTGCGCTCCCTTCTTTGGCTGTCAAGGTGTGCTCCTTTGGCCTTGGCTTTACATGCATGCACATTTCAGAGGAGAGGTGTGCTCTCCCTGCCTTTGCTTTTCTCATATTCACATGAAACAGAAGGGAAGGTGTGCTCTCCCTGCATACCTTGAATTCCCATGTTTGCACATGTAAGTGAGGACAGGTACTTGTTTTGGCTTTTATTTATCCAGATGAAAATTGGGGCGGTGTGCTCTCCCTGCATTTATTCTTAAGTATGCAAATGAATGAAAGTGGAGATGTGCTCTCTCTTCTAAGGCTTTTAATCTATGCACACGAAAAAGATTGGAACTGTTCTCTTGCTTCTTCACTACTAAGGTGTGCACATAAAAAAAGGGTGAGATGTGCTCTACCTGCCTCAGCTTTTTTGGTATGATATTAGAGAAGGGGTTGGTGTGCTCTGCCTGCCTTGCTCTGTCATGTTTGCACATGAAAGTAAGGAAAGGTACTTTATAAACTCACAAGAAGAGAGTTATGGTGTGCTCTTTCTGCCTTGACTTGTCTAGTATCCACATAGCAGATTGGAAGATGTGCTCCCCCTGCCGTTGTGTTTCATCTACGAACAGAAAAGAGATAGTAAGTGTGTTCTTCCTTCCTTTGCCATTGAGTTGTTATACAAGAGAGGAAGTTGTGCTCTACCTAATTTGGCTTTTCATTGATCCCTGCAGAAGAGAGTGGAAGTGTGCTCTGCCTGCCATGGCTTTTCATCTACAAGCATAAAACACATAGAAGGTGTTCTTTTATATCTTTACTTTTCATGGTTGCATATTAAATGTGTGGGTTTTGTGTTATCTCTACTCCCTATGTATGCTCATTAAAAAGAGAGTAGCTGTGCTCTTCCTGCATTACTTTTCATGGTTTTAAGAGGTGCCCTTGTTTTGAAAACATTGTAATATCCCTTTAAAGGATGTCAGCAGGTTCACCATGTTCATAAAGTGAATCACATCATGAGACTCTTCTGTATAACCCTCCTCCTCGCTTTCTCTCAGGATAACAGCAGCAGGGAATTCTGGGAAGGGCAGCCCCACACATTACACGAGCATTAGAATAGAGGATGAGGAGTAGTTGCCATGGTAATTGAACTGGGTTGTGCCTAACCCCCCCCCCCCCCCCCCCCCCCCCCCCCCCCCCCCCCCCCCCCCCCCCCCCCCCCCCCCCCCCCCCCCCCCCCCCCCCCCCCCCCCTTTCCCTTCCTCACCCCCTCCCTCACCACCACCACCTCATCTTCTCACACTCTCTCACACCCAGCGAGGGTGTTTTACAGTCACAATTGATCTGCATACTGCTTACCTGTTCATATTTCACTGTAATGGAAACACACACACACACACACACACACACACACACACACACACACACACACACAGGGGCTGGATGTAATGGGTTTGAGTTAGGCAGCATATTGGAAATGCCAAGTCGATGTCTCAGGAGCTAAATCAGCCAGCGTGTGTTCGGTGTGTGTGTGTGTGTGTGTGTAGGGCAGGTATTTATAGAAGTCAGTATCAGGCTGTTAGCACGACTTGTTCATCTCGCCTCTAACACACACACACACTCTCACACACTCTGTCAGGTTGAGATGAAGATGTTTTATCCACGGAGGTGAAACAGAAACAGAAACACTTTTGGAATCTGAAAAGACGACGGAAAGAAGACAAGACCGTTTCATTTTCTACAGAGAGAAAGAGTTAGTGTGTGTTCAGAGAGAATAACTGAAGATACTCATAGACGACAAAGTAGCTTCATAACCCAAACATTGATCTAAAACGTTCCTTTTCTGTTTGGAGGGAAAATATCCTGTGATGTAAACATACATGATGTCTTCAAGCCCATTACTGCCAGTCAAAAAGGTAGAAAATGAAAATCTAGCTTTGTTGGGATTTCTTACTTTTTTTTTTTTTGCATAAAACTAAAACAATTTGGCTTGTTTTCTTAGAGTTTTGAGTATTCATATCAAAACTTTGACTTTTCATCGTTTACTTTGACTTTTTCCCTCAAATTTGTGATTTTATTGTAGTAATTTTCCTTTTAATTCTTTTATCTTTAACTTCTTGTCCAAAACTGGGACTTAATTCTAGTAATTTTTACGTTTTAATCTCACAACTTTAATTATTTTTCTTCAAACTTGGGAGGTTTTTTCAAGCTATTTTGACTTTTATCTCATAACTTTGACTTTTTTCCTCATAATTGGGATTATTTTCTAGTAATATTGACTTTTTATACCAAAATTCTCCTTTAATCCCGTAAAATTTTGACTTTCTTGCTGATTATTTGACATAAAAATCTATATTTTTGACTCAAATATCCCAAAACAATGACTTTGTATTTCAAAGTTTGACTTTTTTGCTCAAAATTGTGACTTTTCGTTTTAAAATTTCAACTTTTTATCTCAGTATTTGGACTTCAACAACTCAAATTTTGACACTTAGATCTCAACTTTTTTTAATCTCCTTACTATGACTTTTTTAATTCAAATTTTTATCTTATTTTTTGGTCGTTTGGACTCGTTTTTTCTCAAAAAATTGGCTTTTTATTTCACAATTTCAACTTTTTATGTCAATATTTGACTTTAAGACTTCAATTTTTGTACTGTGTCATAAAGTTTTGAATTTTCATCTTGAATCTTTGACATTTCATCTCAAAATTTGACTAAGTTTGAGTCAAAAACAAACAAACAAAAATTCTCAACCCCGTCATTTTCTGTCCGAGAGCGCAGCCAAGCAGTCAGAAAATGTTTTCCTCTATTCTCAACATCTTGACAGGTTGGTACATCAGAATAATGCCAGTAGCCAAAGAGAACACGCTGAGAAAAACCCGGACATTTTGAAGAATTTTATAAAACCCCTTTGACATCATTCTCCCACCAAAAAGGGGGACATGTCCGTGCAAAAGTAGGCGTCTGGTCACCCTGCTCTTCGCGAGACCTCATACTTGATGTTTTTGATCTTTTCATTATTTCCTATTTTCAGGATCAGATCCAAACGTCCCGCTTTAGTCTGTTCAGATTATTTTTGACAAACTGGACCCAGAGCTTGAAAAGACTCCTCTGCACATTTTGAGCTGGGCTGAAATAAATCTTCTCTCCTCTGAGGTCATCTCATTCTCAAACACGGTAGAAGGTTTCTATTCATAAGCTGCAGCGCTCGCTGCTGCTCTCACCTTGCATTAGTGATCCACTCTACACCGTTTGACTCCTCGCTCCCCCTGCAGCTCTCGGGTCAGAACAAAACGGCTCCGAGACGCTAAAAGGTGAGCTGCAAGGAGCAGGGAAAAAGGTACATAATGCACTTTTAGTTTCCTCTTCTGCTGGGGTGAGGTGCTCCAGGTTTCACCCTGGAAGAGTGGAGTGGTTTGTTTTTGACTTTCAGGTCAGGTCGTCCTCAAACGCCGACACCTCGACTACTTTTTATTAATTTAGTGTTTATCCAGGAACTCGCTGCTGTTTCAGAGTTTGTCCTCCAGCTGAAGGAAACTGATGTCTCTTCTTCTTAGCCGTCAGGTCACACAGGTGAGCTCTAGCTCCTTCTGATCCTCAGGTAGAGACGGTTATGTCATCTGCGTAACGCCGAAATGTCAGCTGTAAATGCTAAAGCTAGCAGCTGATAATGTGGTAAATGTTAGTCGCTGATGTGAGGAGGAAATGATGTAACGCAGCTGTCTGAGTGAGGCGAGGCAGCGGGGGGAAAGTCAAGTTTGAGTGAAATCACCGTCTCCTCTTTAAAATGTCACCGGAGCATTTTTACAAACGGGAACGTTTTGGTTTGTAGAGAGCTTCGACTTTTCAAGCTGTCAGAGAAAAGCTGCAGGATACTGAGTCTGTGCTGCGGAGGAGCAGAGCGACAGGAGTAACTTTTCTTTCTAAATGACACACAGGATGAAAATCGGGCGCGTTTAGCACAACGAGATCACATTAATTTACCCTGAGACTGCAACATTTCTTTACGTCTCCTAATCTGCAGGACGTGTTTCCTGCCACTGTAGCAAAAGAAACTCTCCTGTGGGCTTCATCACAGTGAGGAACAAAAACTTATTTGTCATTTAGAGATTAAAACACTTTCTGGGTGTGTTAAAGTGATATCTTTGCATTTCTGCAGCTTTATTTGGATTGACTTCTGTTTTAGCGTACTGTTGGATATTTTATGGTGAACAGGTTGGCATAACAAATGTGGAGACAACATCCAAACACTAAAAACAACCTACCATCCTGAAAAACCGTGAAAAAATGGCCTTTTAGTCTTTGCTGTTGCTCTCCCTTCCTTTATATGAATTTTTATGGCTTTATATGAATCAGACTGAAATAGAGGGAATGTGTGTTCTCCCCTCCTTGATTTACATAATTACAAATGAAAAAGAGGTTTTGTGCTCTCCTTAACTCAGCTTTTCATAAATATACATGCAAAAGGGAGAAAGTGTGCTCTCCCTGCCTTGGCCTCTCATGCGTGCACAGGAAGAAAAGGAGGTGTGCTCTACCTTCATTGGCTTTCATAAATGCACATTTAAAAGAGAAAAATTGAGCACTTTCTCTCAATTTGTCTCTCATTCATGCACATGGAAAGGAGGGAAGGTGTGCTCTGCCTTCCTTGGCTTTCATGAATTCACATGACTAAGAGCAAAAATGTGCTTTTCATGCCTTTGCTTTACATAGGAAAAGTGGAAGTTCTCTCTCCCTGCCTTCGTTTTTCATGAACGTGCAGGCAAAACCGGTAAAGTGTGCTCTCCCTGCCTTGACTTTGCATGTATGTACACGTTAAAAACAAGGTAACTGTGCTTTTCTTGCCTTGGATTTTATGAATGAAAGTGAAAAGGGCAAAAATGTTCTTTTCCTGCCTCGGCTTTTAATAAACATGCAGAAAAAAAGATGTTAACTGTGCTCTCCCTGCCTTTCCTTTCTTGACAGTACATGAAGAAAAAGAAGTGTGCTCTTCCTTCATTGGCTTTGATGAATGTAAATTTAAAAAAGGTTAAGTGTGCTCTTTCTCTACCTTTGTCGCTCATGCATAAAAAGGAGGGAAAGTGTGCTCTACCTTCCTTGGCTTTCATGAATGCATATATAAAAAAGCAAAAGTGTGCCTTTCTTCCTTTGGCTTCTGAAAAGGGCATAAATGTTATTTTCTTGCCTTGGCCCTCAATGAATATGCAGGAAGAAGATGTAAAGTGTGCTCTCCCTGCCTTGGCTTTAAATCTCTGTAAATTTCAAATGTTAATTGTGCTCTACCCACCTTTGCCTCTCATGAATGCACATGAAGAATGGGAAATGTGGTCTACCTTCATTGGCTTTCATGAATGCGTATTTAAAAGAGGTGAAGTGTGCTCTTTCTCTGCCTTAGTCTCTCATACATGCACATGGAAAGGAGGGAAAATGTGCTCCACCTCCCTTGGCTTACATGAATGGATAGAATAAAGAGAAAGTGAGATCTCGCTCCATGGCTTTACATTTATGCACATTTTTGAAAAAAAGGAAAAGTGCACTCTCCTTGCCTGGGTTTTACATGGAAAAGGAGGGAGTGTGCTCTACCTTCCTCGGCTTTCAGAATGCACATGGAAAAAAGGGAAAGTGTGCTCTCCCTGCCTTGGCTTCACTTTTATGCACATTTAGAAGAGGGAAAGTTTTCTCTTCTTCCTTGGCTTTTCTCAACACAGAGTCAAAAGAAGGAAAGTGTGCTCTCCCTGCCTGCCTGCCTTAGTTTTTCAGAAAAGCTCACAAAAAGGGAAAGTTTTTACTCTCTGCCTTGGTTTCACATGGAAAAAGGAGGAAAGTGTTCTCTACCTTCCTTGGCTTTCCGAATACACATGAAAAACAGGGGAAGTGTGCTCTCCCTACCATTGCTTTAAGGATGCAGAAACAAAAATAATTTTGTAACGCAAATCAAAATGCTGACAGACTCTTTGTAGACAAAACTTAAACTGAGATGAGTGTTTATAGGTTGGATCTTTCTAAATTCGCTGTATCACGTGTCAGACTCAGCCTCGTCTGGGAGCTGTTCCTCTAGGTAGTTTCTCATTAAAGAGGCTGATATGACCAACATCCATTGGTGCTAATACAATTACGTCAAAAATACTGAAATATGCCTTTAATATCAAATCAGTGCAGCTGTAAAAGTTCTTCCAGCAGATCATGGGAAGTGAAATTACTGTTAACGATCGAAACATTGAGACTTCACCGACGTGTTTTCTTGATTATCTTGTACATTTATTTATTCGGTTTGAGTCGTATATAAACTGAGACACTCTGAGCTCATGTTTTCATCTCTATATGGGGGGGATTGAGGGTGGGGGGGTGGGGGGTGGGGTGACAGATGGGTGTAGCCGCTCACCCTCTGACCCACAGACGCCCACACACCAAGGGAGACGTGGAGACGCTGGTGTGGGTGTGTGGATGCATGCATTCAGAGGATTTGCAAAGATCAAGTCGACACCTTACCACACACACACACACACACACACACACACACACACACACACACACACACGAAGTGGGGGCATCAGGTTTTGCTTCATATTCATCGTGACTGAAACTGTCGACAATTCATTCCACAGCAAACAACATGAAAGACCTAAAGGAGGGGGATGAGTGAGAATAAAGAGGGAAAGACAAAGAGAGAGGGAGAGAGAGAGACTGCTGCAGATGAAAAGAGAGAGAGAGAGAGAGAGAGAGAGAGAGAGAGAGAGAGAGAAAGGACAGCAGATATGAAGAATAAACAGAGAATTAAAAAAAGATGAAGGATGAAAGAACAGGAAGGACTTACAGATGAGAAAGGACAAAAATAAAGAGAGTTAAAGTGGAAAAAAAAAGAATAAAGAGCAGTTTGTTTTCTGTTTCAGGGTCAGATTTGGATTTATTTAGATTCCCTCAGAGTCAGAACCACAGCGAGGGTTTATTTTTGCCTTTCTGTCTTTATATAACTTCAACCTATTTTGTGACAGTGACATATGTCTCTGGGAGCGAGCACCAACTTATGTACTTTTCTTGGACCTCCTTTTTTTATACTGCATTGTTTCGTGTCCAATTAGCAACTGGAAAGTGACCAAGTGTTCTTATCAGGAGGTTCTAGTCCCGTCAACATTGTAGTGAGTATTAAAAAAAGAAACTGATTCTCGTGATAAATCGTGATATTTCTATGCTGTGTATTTACTTTTTTAAGTTTGACCACAGCCCCATTGAAATGAATGGGGAGACAGTTTTTGACCTATACTGCAGCCAGTCAATAGGGGGAGCAGTTTTTGTGGTGACCTCTCTTGGAGCTGAGCAAGAGAAAGTGCATTTGGTTTTACATTTTATGCTCAAAACTAGATCGTATGTAGCATGTCTACGACAACAAATGCTTTCCATACTCTGCTTTTGTTTCAAAGGTTACGGGCACATGATTGCTGATTGGACAATAAATGCACTTCTCGTGCCACATTTTCACTCTGCATGAACACATTCTACATTTCTGTGTAAATCCCGTAAACAGGGATGAGTAAAAAGTCGCTTTATATCCAGATCTTTTTCACAGTATCACAGTCTCGAGACGCTGCCTCTTTTTTTCTCTCATGTAAAGAGTTTGATTTTTGTTTTGGTGTCACTTTCAAACCCTCTCCCTGTGTGGATGTAAGTGTCTTTGTGTCGACGTCTTCCCGCAGACAGACGGTTTATTTATATCTCTGACAGATGTGGAGCGAGCTGCGAGTGTCACCTCAACAGCTGCAGAGCTGAGAGGTAGACGGAGCGACGAAGAGTCTAAATGAGGATTTGAGAATCACACACAGACTTCAGCCTGTCAGAGGCCGTCGCTCCGTCAGAGAGATTATAGAAGAATTAAGACGACTGAATATCAGGAAAACAAAACTCTACATGAAGGTTTGGTGTCTGTGAAAGCTGTGGATTCTTTTACAGATGTGACAGGTAAAGGCAGGAGGTCAAAGGTGAGGCTCTGAGACAGGAAATGATGTCATCAAAGAAGGGATTTGTCAGTGCATGTGTGAAACAGAAAGGAGAAATGTGCGTGTGAGTTCATGATTTGCCCTTTGAGAAAAGGAAATTAGATTGATGGCTTCCTCCTGTCTGTGTCTTTGTGTGTGTGTGTGTGTGTGTGTGTGTGTGTGTGTGTGTGTGTGTGTGTGTGTGTTACTTGTCTGCTCAGACAGCTCTGGCTCTTAACAGACACAAACAGATGTACAGACCATATTTCCAACCAGATCTGCAGAAGGTAGCAGGTTTTGCAGGTTTTGTATTTGGGATGTTTTCTTTATTTAAAGGTAGGGTCTGCAGGATTTTCCTGAAAAAATAAGATGTTAACTTTAATGGGAGTAAAAGGACTCAATTGTCTGCCTGACCTCCTCTTCTGCCTGCATATTGATGTTTTTGTTGTCTCAGGACGCTTCTAGGTGAAGAGTAGAGCTGAACGAATTGCAAAAACAATCTAATTGCAATCATTTTTAGTCATAATTATGAGAAATAAGTCAAAGTTTTGACAAAGAAAACAAATACAAGTCAAAAGTTTGAAATGGAAAAGACACAATAATGAAATAAAGAGTCAAAATTATGGGGCAAAGTTGAAATTTGAGCTAAAAATACTTTTAAAAAAAAAAATCAAATTTTGAGTTAAAAGTCAAAATTCAGACGTAATTAAGTCAATATCATGAGATAAAAGTCAATAACTTGAGATATCGAAGTCAAATTTTGGAGATAAATACACAAAATATCAAGGCGAAAGTTGAAATTTAAACCTTTTATTTAAAAAAATGTGACTTTTATGCGCAAAAAGAAAAAAAGGAGAAATCTCAACAAAGTCAGATTTTCATTTTGATATTTTAATGTATTGAAATTGGCTTCAATTAATTATTTATGCTATTATACAAAACATTGACTTTAAATAGAGAGGAAGTGTTTAAAATAAATATATTGGTATGAAGCTACTTTGTGGTCATTTGGGGTTTTCAGAATTTGGTCACACGAATATTAAATTAATCCAGCACATAGACTTATGCCATATTTCCACCACTGAGCAATTGACTGCCCCTCTCTTGCCCCCCATAAATATTTTTCTAGATCTGCCTCAGCGTTTCCACATAGGCTTCATTTTTGTAAACCGGATGTTTCTCCAAAGGGAGGCACAAGTTTAGGCCTCTGTGCTAATTCAGGGCTTTTTGGACCTGCTATGACTCTGAAGTAAAAACCAGGCTTAGAAGAGTCTTGTGGATCACTTTGGGACTAAAAAAGTGTTTCAGGTTTTGGTTGTGAGCAGCTGCAGCTGTGAATAAAACAATGTTAAGTCAGATCGGCTTTGGTAGATTATATTTTGAAACACAGATCCTGCACTGAAGGTTTTAAATTCACCACTTTGAGTTTGTTACTGAGCTGCTGACTTTAAAACTCCATCTTTGATTTGTTGCATCAACCTCAGCCTCTGGATTATTTGATGCCATGTTTCTACCCTGTTGACTTCCCCCCCCGGTGCATGTTGGGATTTGTTCTGTTTGCCTTGAGTTATAAAGAAACTGCCTGGTTGAGTGACTGACTGAATAAACCAGCAGGAGTCAGAAACATGAGCAGAATCAGTTCTAGTGTGTGAAGGATTGAAGCCGTGACCTGTCACACACTGAGCAGAGTTACAGAAACGTTTGCCTCCGACATTTACATCACAATGACACACACATACACACACACACTCACACACACACAGATAGTTGAAACTTTACTTTAAGTTCTAGCAGCATCCACAGCCCCACAGCTGGGCCGAGTTTATAATAATGGAATAAGAACTTTGATTTCCTGCTGAGCCACAGCTGCAGTTCAGATCCAACAAATGAATCCAGACTCCAGAGTTAAGATCATCCCTCAGGCTGTGAAGTTTCCTCCAAATGTGTTTCTTATACGCTCAAAGATAAACATAAGTTCTTCTCAGAAACATCCATACTTAAGCACTTCTCAATGCGACGTGCTTTAAAGTGAAAGTTTGTAATTATTATGTTCAAAACCTCTTGATTTCTCCCTCTCTGTCCTTGAATTTCCTCAAACATCCTTGAAAACATTTTAATATTTTGTGGAAACATCCTCACACCTGCCTGAAAAAGCCTCTAAACTGCCCCTGGGGATGTCTGAATCATTTATAAACAACCAAACTGTCCTTGGTTTCACCTGAAACACTCTCCAGTGTTTAGTACCAGAAATTTCTCTAAATCTCACAAAACATTTCTCTGATCTCCTTTAAAAAAATAAAGAGGGGATATTATTCGGTCTAATGTTTTAATCATGAATATAAAGTGAAAACGTTGGAACGTGTGCAGATTTTCATAAATTATCCAGTGGTCTTCACGACACTTGCTGAAAAAATTGAGTCATTATATAAAGATAACAAGTTTATGTCTTATTTGAAGGATGGGCCTCAAACACCAAGGTCCACCCAAAGCTCCAATCCCTCTCTGATTGGTCAGCGCCCTGGAGGCCTGTAGAACCACCCTAAATTTTTTTTTTTTGACTTAATGAAAAGATGAGATCATCTCATGAAAATGATTAAGTTGAAAATGAGATGAATTGTCTCATATGTTTGACTTTTAAGCTTCAAATTTTGACTTAAACTCACAAAATCTGACTTTTTATCTGAATTTTCTTTACTTCATTATGTCAAAATGTTGACTTATCTCAAAATTTAGACTTAATCTGAAAGGTTTGACTCTTAATCTAAAACGTCAGACTTTATTATCTTAAAATTTATTCTTTTTGCCCCCTAAAATTGGACTTTTCATCTCATAATTTAAACTTTATGTCTCAAAATTTTGATTTATATCTCAAAGGTTTGAGTTATTGGCTGAAAACTTCAACTTTCTGTTTTATATATTTGACTTTTTATCTCAAAGGTTTGACTTTTAATCTGAAATGTTAGACTTTATCATTTTAAAATGTATTCTTTTTGTCCCTAATGTTTGACTTTCCATCTCTTAATTTTGACGTTGTATCTCAAAATTTTGATTTATATCCCAAAGGTTCATGTTATTTTCTAAATACTTCAATTTTTTATTTCATAAATTTGACCTTTTATTCAATAATATTGACGATTTATCTCAAAGTTTGAAGTTATTGTCTCAAACTTTTAACTTTTTATCTCACAATTCTGACTTTTTAATCTCAACAATTTGACTTATCTTGAAAAAGTGACTTTGTATCTCATAATTTTGACATTTTATTTCAAAATTATGGCTCAGTATGAGTAAAAAATTCTCAAGTTAACATTTTTATTTTTTCAACTGGTGGAAAAGGGCTTTGTTACAAGCAAGGTGGTGAGAACAAAAGTGGCTAGTGTCATGAATCTGAAGTTGATTTTGCGTTGATACCTATTTTATGCGAAGAGTAAAAACATTTCTATGCATTTATTAGTGAACGAGACCCATTGTGCTGCGGATAAATGTCAAATTTTTCTTCAATCTGAACTAGAAAGTGTCTCAAACATCCTTTAACCTCCTTGAATCTGCCTGAAATTTCCTCACTGCTTTCTCAAATAATCTTCAATCTGAGTAAATCTGCTCCCTTCAGTCTCTTTGAACCGTCCTGAAAAAGCTGCTGCTGCAGAGTTGGACCCGTCACTCCTCACACACACGATGAATGCAGACTCAGTCTCAGTGAGTCTCAGCAGAAAGTCTGTTTCAGCAGAGGTCACATTGTGTCTCCGAACAAGATCCAATCAATTCGGAGCAGACGCACAGGAGGGTAAACCTCCCAGGACCCCCCACCTGAGAGGGAGAGAGTGTGTGTGTGTCGGGGAATAGATGTGTGAGATGAAGCTCTGTGTCTGTGTGTGTGTGTGTGTGTGTGTGTGTGTGAGAGCCAGTAGGTGTGAAGGTGTCTTTAAAGTAATCTACCTCTCTGTGTCAGCGTGACGTCTGAAGGACGGAGGAGTTGCTCTGCAGAAAATAAAAGAAACACGAGTCAGACGAGAGACGACGCTCATCTTTAACGACTTCAGTTCTTAAAAATGTTTTGTTTTCTGTAAGTAGTCAAAATCCCAGCTCCACAGGAGAAAGTGACGGAGGTGGATTTATTACAGGGTTATCATATGGGTCAATGACAAAAAGAAGGTCTAAAAACGTATTTTTAAAAAGTTCTCTGAAAATGGATAAAAACATATTTCTGAGAGAAGAATTATGTTTTCTAACAGATTTCAGTAGTTGACCAACATTTCAAAGTTTTTAGGTTCATTATTTTTTAGTATTTTTAATTTGAGCACCCAAAAATGTCAGGTGGCTCAACCAAATATATGAAAATATGTTTATATGTTCCTGTTATTTTTTCTGTGTGAAATTATTGGCAAGTATCTCTCAAGTGTCTGTAGTGACTCATACATTTTCATTTTGTGTGTTTCATTTCTTTTATTTGTGAATAAGATAAATAATTTGATGTTAAAATAACATTTCACATTATTACATTGGTTGTACCACCTGACATGGAAATTGTTCCAGTCACCAATGAAGTGAAAAAACCTTTTTTATCAGTATTTCAGAGAAATCTACAAACTTTTCCACTTGGTCACAAATGTCATTTGGGCTCCTCTGGCTGATGCAGTTTCCTGTTTCCTGTTTTATTCTCTTCACTTTAAAATAAAAGTCTAATGTTACGGTTGCACCACCCTGACATTTGACAAGGTGAAAATTACAGGACAAAAGTTTTTTAAATTTCTCAAAAGCTTTAAAATTCTTTTCATCTGCAAAGAATGTTTTATTTAAAAAGGTTCAAGCATAAAATAATGCCACTGTATTTTTAATTTCCATTTAGTTATTGACTGTAAGTTAAAAATCTCAAATTAATGACACCTATGAACAGTCCTGCCAACGTGGTGGACTGTAAAACCCCCAAACTCCTTGGTTTTGTGTTTTTTTGTACTTATATTTTAATAGTTTAAAGATGTGTTCAAATAACACAGGTTTCATAGAATAAAGAAACACATGTGATGAAATACTCAATTCATGATGTGAGGAAATATTGCACTCAGACACAAAAAAAGGGACGTCACCTCATTGACCCATATGTCCTCCTCTTTGATGGTGAAATTATGTCCTGGGAGATTTTATGAAATTCCCCAAAAGGTTTTGAGTTTTTCTCAGCTTGTTCTTCAGGAAATTGATATTCATAACGAAGCAAAGCTGCACTGGGCGACTGACCCTATTCTGATGCACCAACCTGTCAAGATGTTGAGCAGGAAAACAGATGAAAAGTCAAAATTTTTAGATTAAAAACAATAAAACAGAGATAAAAAGTCAAAATTTAAGGATGAAATGTCAAAATTATGAGTCAAGAGATCAAAAAAATGTTTATATTAAAGTTGAAGCTGTAAAACAGAGTTAAAGTTATGAGGTAAAAAGCTACAATTTTAGAGAAAAAATATAAGGGAAAGAAGCCAAAATAATAATAAAAAAAGTCATTACTGTAAGACAATAAGTCAATATTTTCAATTAAAAAGTGGAAATATTGATAAAAACATCAAAATTCTGAGTTAAGAAGTCAAAATTTCAAGATAAATCAAAAATATAAAATTAAAAGTGACCATTTCGAGACAAGAAGTCAAAAGTTTGATATACAAGTGAAAATCGTAGTTTGCATTATGAGATGATAGGTCCAGATTTCTGATAAAAAGTCAACATTTTGGGATATAAAGTAAGATTCGAAGTGAAAAAGATTTGAAAAAGTCAACATTATGAGATGTGAAGTCAAAATTTAAAAAAAAATTAAAGTCTAAATTATGAGAAAAAAAATCAATGTAAAAGGAAAAAAGTTGAAATTCTGAGATCACTTAATTGGTTTTGGGATAAGTCAAAATTTTTATATAAAAAGTCAAAATTATGAGAAGAAATTGAAAATTAAATGTCTTAATAATTAGATACAGTTTAAATTCCAAGAGAAAAAGCAAAAAGTCTAAGATTATGTGTTAATATTTTGATATAAAAAGTCTTAAGTCAAAAGTCAAAAATTTTTAGATGAAATGTCAGAATTCTGCTATGAAAATCCAAAATTTTAAATTAAAAAGTCACAATCCTGAGATAAGTCAACATTTTTTGAGCCAATAAAAAAAAAAAAATCAATATTATTAGAAAAAAAGTCAAATTTCTGTAATTAAAAGATGGAACGTTGACATACGGATGACATACATTTTTATATTTTAAACTGGTGGAAATTATCTATGTTTGCATCATAGAAATGTTTCTTTCTAACAGACAAGGAGTGTTTTGAATAAATCTTTGGGTACTTTTTCAGGATCTCTAAGAGGTGGTCCTCTTTTTGGGATTTTAGAATATGTTCACCCTATTTTATTATAAAACACACACCAACACCGTAAGTCTGAAACAGACACACGGTGACTCTTCATGAAATCAGTTATTTACTCCGAGTTGTTTCTCATGACCACACACAAATTTTTCTCCCCTGGTTTTGCCTCAAGTAGAAACGAATCACCTTGATGTGTTTTTTTGAACGTGTCACTGATAGTTTTTTAAGCTTCTGGAACCTGTTGTTAAATATTCAAGTGTGTATTGACCCGGTGTGTGTGTGTTTAATGTGTGTGTGTGTGTGTGTGTGTGTGTGTGTGTAAGCGTGGCCTCAAACTGTCAGAGCTCAGTTTTAACTCGACCAGAGTGACGAGCAGAGACATCCAGAGCAGACAGGCTCCCATCGCATGATTGGCAGAGTGCCCTTTGCCTGTAACAGTGTGCATACATATGTGTGTGTGTGTGTGTGTGTGTGTGAAGTTCCAGTATGCCAGTGTATGATCGTGGCAGCCTAAGTCAGCGTAGCGGCTCAGGACACTGACAGAGCGCTGCTTATTATACTGTATGTGTGTCTAAGAGAGAGAGTAGGAGTGTATTTTCTAATGAGCTGTATTTAAATGAGTATGTGTGTGTGTGTGTGTGTGTGTGTG
>RPOG01006033.1:0-20540 GCA_008086565.1 Thalassoma bifasciatum
TGTGTTCAGTGTCCCTGTCCTCCAGAGAGCTCCACTGTGTGTGGTTGTGGTTGGTTTGAGAGGATGGAGACGTGGTGTTCTGCTCTGTATCATGAGCTCCATTCTATAGGGTGTAATTGTTTTCTTGTTTGAATGTTTTGCTTTCTGTTGCTCTCATCCTGCTGCTGTGGTTTCCCTCTGAGCTCTAACGCATCACAAAGTGCTGATCTTCAGGAAACGTTGTTTAAGTTGCTCAAAAAACAAGCACCCAGTTTTCCCGACATTGCTCCTGTGTGTCCAAACCTACAAAGAGATGAATAACCTTGACTCCTGCCTGGTACATATGGTTCAGCACTTTGCACATCTGAAATTACCATCTCTCCCAAAGGTGAACACAATGACATTGGGTTTACTGGAAGAGTTCTCAGTGAAAACAGATAGGGGGTGATTTCTGACCACTGACAGACCACAGATCAGCATCCATAAATATTACAGAGAGGCCAGCTGAAGGTGGCCATCCCACAAGCATTCCTCAGATCTGTTTCTATTAAGTAGGATTGAGTCTCTAATGTGCTGCGGAAAGAGGCGGACTCCTCCCCATCCGCCCCATCATCTATCTGTGCTTTCTCCACTTGTGGAGATGCTGATGGACAACCAAGAAGGAAAACTGATAATCACCACCACAGAAGGGGGGGGAGGGGAGCTTCATGTTTCAGTGCCAAACTGAAAGAAGTCTTTAGTTGTCAGCATCAGAAAACAAGCCTCAGTGGACATCACATCACAATTACAAAGAGATCAGCTGGTTTATGACAGCAGTTAATACAGTCCAAGGATAGAGCTGTTAGAGTGAGAGCAGGGGGGGCTTAAACCTCCTCTTTGTTAACTTGCATGTCCCACGTTACTTAAGGTAAATATGTTTTTTAATGTAAACTAGGGAAGAGCACATGCGCAGTGGCTTTTGCTGTGCACGGCTAGCTGGAGGCTGGTGTGTGTGTCCACCATGAGGTGAGTAAAGTCTCAACAACTAAATGAACGTTGTGTTTATTATAGTTAACACCTTTGACCCTTGACCTCTTCATGTAAGTCTGATCAGGGGTGCTGGCGAAGTCTTTAGGGCCTCTCGATCCCATTAGAGTCAGAGAGATACAAAGGAAAAAATAGAAAAAGCTACTAATCCTTCTCATTATTCTCTGAAGCACATTACACTGATGGTCAATCTTTTTTTACCCTCATATTTTACCTTACCTTTTGAAAAAAACACATTTATCTACAGCATACCTATTGAATTGAAAGCAAAAAATGGCTTTATGGCATTAGGAACTGTGCTCTTAGATGCTGGTTTAAGTTTTTTTGAACAAGCATTTCTTTTAAAACTCTTCAAATACTGAAATCTAGAAAAGCATTTCTGTCTGGTTTTCCATAACATATGTTTGATAACACTTCATTTACGGCGACTTCATCTGACAATGGTGATGTGTCATGCTTAAAAGATGTTGCTCTAAGAGACGATGTTTGGTGATGATTCAGAAGAGCTGAACTCCATGGGATAAAAGACGGTTGCCAACTTTTTTTTCCTTTTGTTGCTCAACTCGTCAGAACCTTGTTTTAGTTGACAGCATGGCAGCCATGCAGCCCATCGCATGTGAGGATATAGAATCATACAACTATGTAAAAGCAGAGAGGGGGACACTCAGTCCTCACTCAAGGAGTGAGACAGCAGACAGCAGTGAGGGGAGTTACATCACTAAAGCATGTAAATATGAGTGACAACCTCAAACAAAGCAGCACCTGGCAACAGTTTGAGAACATTATAATGTTTAAATACTGAGTTTGGTTCTGTTCTGTGAGTTTGTGTGCAGAGTTTATATTTTTGTGTAAGAAAAGTTTTATTAAAATATGATCCCTGCTTCTGTAACCAAAGAAATACACAAAATGAGGCAATTATGAGGCTTCTCATAAAAACGCTGATGCTACAGGATTTATTCATACATAAATCATTCATATTTAACAGCAAGGGCTAATATTTGAGGCTTAAAATAAAGATGAATTAAAACTAAATGAGGAGCTATTAGGGAGCCAAAAGAGTTGGCTCAGCTTTGAGAGACGTGCCAAAAGAACCAGCTCTCTGATAAGAGCTCAACTTCCCATCACTACCTTACAAGTCCAAACCCCCCTCTTATTTCAAGATATGAAAAGAGAAAAACTGTTTTATTTACAGCAATCAAGAAATTCAGGCATGACTGTTCATGACTTTGGTAGCTTTAAATGTCTATTTTTTCTAACTGGCAATAAAGAAAAAACTATATTTCAGCCTCTTTCTAGAACAATTTGATTTAGCTGCTGTTTCTTTACAACTGCCAGCTCCACAAACCCCCTTCACTCTGATTTCCCCTCTGGAGGCTTGTCAGATGTGGAGCTATGGAAAGCGCTTGGTGTTTGAGGCCTGCCTGTCCAACGTGCCATGAACCAGTGTGGAGATCTGGTGCTTTTTGGAGTGTTAGGATCAGTTTATAGACAGATCCAGAGTTTTCTACAATCTATAAATAAGTAGAAGTTTGAAAATCTACACAGACTCAACATCTGGCAGAACACAAACTAGACAAGCACAGAGACTGTATAAAAGATCGACATAGTCTCTGCAACGTCTCCCATCCGCTGCTGAAACAGAGATTTTGATCTTGAACAAACACTGAGAAGCTGTTATGAACATTTGTATTAATTCCTTTCATACCATGTCCTGGTTGTTGGGGTTGTTGTGGCAGAGGTTTCCGATCAGTCTGATGAGGTGTGCCTTGAAGCTGATGACAGGAGACTGAGAGGACATATCTTCTTCCTCACTAAAGGAGGAGAAGTTCTGAGCAGAGCTGAAGATATTCTTACTTGTTTTCCCGATAGCATGAACCTGCTTCAGGAGCTCTGAGAGAAAACACAAAGAGACACAAAAGAGAGAAGGGGGCTAGACTTCAGGTATAATTTCCCAAACTCAAAGTCAAGCTTTTACTAAATCTTGGTGTGACGGTCTTGATTTCTACAGTAGATACATTTATTTCATACATTGTTTGACCTCTGTTTGTGTGTACTGTATGTAATGTCTGCTGTGTTTTAAAGGCTTTCTCATGTTGACCATGTGTTCTGAAATTCTTTGTTCTGTGGACACAATCTGATGGGTGATCTGGATCTGTCAGAACACCACAAAAAAATACATTTTTTTTGCTGAAAAAAAAGCAAAATCTGAGCCACAAACTCCAGTTGTGAAGCCTTCCAAAGTGGTTAGAGGAGAGCTAGTTTTACTTTACCAACAGTAGTTACAAGTAGATCAGGATGATCCTGCAGGAACATGAACTGCTTCAGGTCTGAGGTCATCTCACACAGCACGTCCAGCAGACTGATCACTGTCAGCGCCTCTTGCAGGACCTGGAGAGGAGTGCATCTGGTGTTATATGGAAGATCATTTTGTGTGGCATGTCAAGTTCCATGAGGAAGCGGAAAAAACATCCTTTTATCTGTTTTACACAATTTACTCACTTTAGGAAAAGAATACAAACAGACACTTTTGCTGATGAGCTAAACAGTGGTACAGTTAATGGTCTGTACCTCATCAGTGGAGGCTGATCCACTGGCAAGGGTCAGCACAGCTCCACAACCTTTCTGAAAGGAGGTAGCCAGGAAGGCAGCCACACTGGGAGGAATACCACACTCCTCTGGATCCTCCTCTTTAAGCTGGGCAAATATTAGCTCTAATAAGGTCACTCTGGAAAACACACACACATACACAGTTCTTTGTCACATGTATGTAGTATGTAGAACGACTTGAAGGTAGTTTTGAGTCTCCTGTGTAATGCTTCAGTGCAGGAAAAAGGAAAGTATTCCATTGGAGGTTTGATGTTCTGTCTTGTTCTAACCAGTGGACTCAGAGTAAAATACCTTTCTTGGTTTGACATCCCTGAGTACATGCCCTCCACCAGAGCAGAAGACCTGAGGAAATGCTGAGTAGCAATAAGGACCCTGTAAGTCAATAAAACAGGAATCAGATGTTGCATACAAGTGGAAGAATTGGCACACAAAAAGTATTTCTGTCTGTCTCTACACGCACACACAGAAAATCTTACGTCCAGTCCAGATCTGGTTGTGTCCTACAAAGCTCCATCACCCGTAGAGCCAGCTGGATGTTTCCCGGCTTGGACATTTCTTCCACCTTGGATTCATCCAGACACGTGTGGAGCACCATGGAGGTGTAGTTCACTGTTTTCTCATCCTCAGAGCTAAGCAGCTGCCTGTTTAAAATAAGAAACAGCCAAGATTATATTTTACAAAGCGATTTTAGAGAGCAAATTTAAAATAAACATTGTTTGCAGAACTTACAAGAGAAGATCTGGGTAGCTGAGTCTCCAAACATCATCTTTACACATTTGGTTTCCAACTACCAGGTTTCCGAGGAACTGGATCCCACAACGAAGAGCTGGACAGAGACAAACTGATTAGTATCAAAACAAATTTAAGGTTTAAATCTGGATCAATCTTCCTTATTCTATACTTACATTCAAACACTCCATCTTTGCTCTTCAACTTGTTGGATTTCAGAAAAGTTAGGAGATTGAGGGACTCGTTGATAAATCCAAGCTCCCTGTGGGAACAAATACATTCAAAGCCTGATCCCTTTAGTGTCATAATACAAAGAACTCTGTCTGTCCTGTGTGGTGCAGACAGAGCAGGAAGAGGAGGGGACCTGGCCCTACCTGAGCAGGTTTTGGTTGCAGGTGTTTTGGACACAGGTGTTCCTCAGGGCCCTGAAGCTCTCAGCGCTCAGCTGCAGCATCAGGCTGACACTGTCCCCCTCCTGCCCCCCCTCCTGCCCCCCCTCACTGCTGCTGGTCTGCAGGTCTACAGACAACCGGGACAGGACTTTGAAGAGACTGGAGAATGCCCCCTCCTGCACTGCATCCCTAGGGGCAGAAATATCATCCATTTACAGTTGTGAGTGAATGTGAAACAGTCTTTTCTTTTTCAGTGCGTAGTTGTGACTGAGCTTTGTGCTAGCTGAAGTCTACGAGCTAACGTCCAACGTTTTTGCTCAAGGCGCCATGAAAACTCTTTCCTTACCTGAATTCCTGTTCTCGTAAAGAGGAGGTAAATGCTTTCAGGACCTCTAGGTGTTCCTGGCAGTGTTTTTCATTCAATGAGCCCTCTATAGACGCTGTAAGATCCATGTTGGAAGCTGCCATGTTTGCTGTCTTCATGCGTGTGGGCGGGACATCCGCCCATATGTGCTCGAACGCAATTGGTTCCAAAGCCCTGTACTACATTCTCTTCTAGGGCGCTGTTTGGTCCACAACAGGATGGGGGCGGAGCCAGAGCATGTGCTGCTGTTTTCACCGGAGACGTCATACATGGGTTTCACCTATAGTTTCACTGCTTACACTGTTAAGTTTAGAGAGTAGTTGTTTGGTTTGAGAGGAGCTGTTTTTGTAACCATTAAGTTGAAACTATTTGCCCCCTTTTTTTCTTAATGTGCTTCATAGTTGTGCATTTAGGTTAGATGTAGTCTAGATCAATTCTACAATGTTATGACCATTTTTAAATTAACAGAAAAGTTATGTGCTCTTATGAAAGTGGGTATGGAAACTGTCAAAAGATATATCACCCGCACTTACTTTTGGTGTATGGAAAATATTATATTCATAAGAATAAAAGGACAATGATATTACCAATGAAACAATAGTTCAAAAAGGAAATAAAATATTAATGAGCACGCTTAAAAGAATGGAAGAGCTAAAACGACTCTTGAAATTATGGAAAACCTAAATGCGTTAAATTAATGTTGAGATGTATGCATAGGCATATGGGTCAATGACAAAAAGAGGGTCTAAAAACGTATTTTTTAAAAGTTCTTTGAAAATGGATAAAAAACATATTTCTGAGTGAAGAATTAAGTTTTCTAACAGATTTCAGTGGTTGACCAACATTTCAAAGTTTTTAGGTTCATTATTTTTTAGTATTTTTAATTTGAGCACCCAAAAATGTCAGGTGGCGCTACCAAATATATGAAAATATATTTATATGTTCCTGTTATTTTTTCTGTGTGAAATTATTGTAGTGTAGTGACTCATACATTTTCATTTTGTGTGTTTCATTTCTTTTATTTGTGAATAAGATAAATAATTTTATGTTAAAATAACATTTCTCATTATTACATTGGTTGTACCACCTGACAAGGAAATTGTTCCAGTCACCAATGAAGTGAAAAAACCTTTTTTATCAGTATTTCAGAGAAATCTACAAACTTTTCCACTTGTTCACAAATGTCATTTGGGCTCCTCTGGCTGATGCAGTTTCCTGTTTCCTGTTTTATTCTCTTCACTTTAAAATAAAAGTCTAATGTTACGGTTGAACCACCCTGACATTTGACAAGGTGAAAATTACGGGACAAAAGTTTTCTAAATTTCTCAACAGCTTTAAAATTCTTTTTATTTGCAAAGAATGTTTTATTTAAAAAGGTTCAAGCATGAAATAATGCCACTGTGTTTTTAATTTCAATTAACAGTAACTGAATTTCAATTTTTAGAGTTTAATTACTGTGGATACTTGTCAGGACGGTTGCACCACCTGACATTTTGGAGGTTTGAGGAACCAAAACACAAAAAAACATGTTATATTTTAATAGTTTAAAGATGTGTTCAAATAAGACAGGTTTCATAGAATAAAGAAATACATGTGATGAAATACTCAATTCATGATGGAAGGAAATATTGCACTCAGACACAAAAAAAGGGACGTCACGTCATTGACCCATATTTAAGTATGTAAAAGTTGTATATACTTTTGTGTCGTAAGTATTTGGATATATGGTTGTATGTGTTACACATGACTCAAAAAAAGAAATGAATAAACAAATAAATAAACTATTAAATTTGATTGAAGGAAACAAGAGGAAAACGATTAGATACTTTTGTCAGGACTTAAACTGAGAACTGAGCAGGTTGAAAAACCCTCTTCCTGCCAGCTTTCCTTATATTTTGCACATTATTTGTTATTATTCTGTAATATGTCATTAAACAACCTGGTATAAACAGAATCTGAATCATATTTTTACTAGGTAGTTTCTACATCACAGCAGAGGTCCATGCAGGTACTGCAGGGGGTCTGTGAAATTTGCAACTTCTCAATTGCATGGTGTGAAAAAGTCCAAAGATTCTCCCCAAGGGTTGGATCAAGAGGGTAAAGCTTAAAAAACAGAATGATATAAGGAAAAGTATTAAGTCATAAAATAATAAGAAGTTGGAGAACAAACAAGAGCAGCGACTGGCTGCATGTGTGGTTGAAGCATGCACATGGGATTATTCCCTTAAATTAAGGCTTTATTCTCACAGGTTTGCGACTTTATCCTTGTGAGTTTATGAGCTTAATCTTGTAAATTCCCTTTTTATCTTTATTTTTGGCATGGCCCTAATCCTCTGTTATAGTGACGCTTTCAAAATATGAACAAGAAAATATATTGATACACTAAATAAGACAAACAGATGTACAGAATAGCCAACCATCAAGCTAAGATGAACCACAAGGCCTTTAGCTGTAACTGAGAATATGCTTACTTTCATTTATTTGTTTGAAATATTTGGGAAAAAGTGAAAACAAATTTCCAGCAAGAAACTATGTAATATAGTCAAATATTGTGTTTTAAATGGAAATCTTCAACTTATATTTTATCCTTCACTAACTTACACTAGTCTCCATGCACTTTCAGCAATAAGTTGTATGCAACATCTTTCAGTCCATTGACTTACATTTGCACGTCTTCCTTACAGTCCTTCATAAAGCATGTTTTATGCAGTTTTTACACCCCTTGAGTTTTATTTCATGTCTATCTCAGGGATTCGTGTGGACAAACTGAACATATGACTGTCTTCATAAGTTTTGCCTGCAGTGTTATCACTCCTGTGCACATTTCCAACAGCATCCGAATCAGATCTGTGTCAGCAGCGTGTGCTCATCACCTCATCTGACCTGACACAGACGCAGAGGCAGCTATGAGAGACTGTACAACCCAGAAATAGTCAATGCTCTTGATGATGTTTGCATTTGAAGGTCATTAAGTTTTGATTTATGGTTTGGGTTGGATTCATGACCACCTCCAACTTCTTCTCACAGAAGGTCTGCATTGAATTTATTGATGCTATAGCTTGTTTATCTAACAAGAGGTATTGGGCCATGTTATTTAAGTAAGTTGATCATACATGTGCACATTCACATCCACGGCCTGCATCCAAAAATCTCCCACATAGAAAATTCTGCTTACTACCAGCTGCAGCTGCTCTTACGAAAACCATTTTTTAGGCTCAGAAGATTAATTTTATTTGAAGTCCAAGAAATCATTGCAGCTGTAATAACATGGCGTTTGTACAAACCCTGGGGATTTACATGTAAAGTGGCAAATTAAAGCTTATGTTGTTGTTCTGCGTATGGTTGTCCCCTGTGTTTTCACTGGACGGGTGCAGCTCAGTGGTGGTGAAAAGCAAGTCTGATGTGGAAGAGACTTGATTGTGGATGGTAAGAAGTATCCACCTCAAGTCATTTTTCAGCAAAGACGCGAAGTATTCACACAACCATACATTCTCAAATAGGATAGGAATCTCATCATTCATTCTGTGAGTGGAATAACTGGAAATACACTCACAAACTGGAAGTGGCATGGTATGACCGGGAATCTGAAGTGTTGAGTTGCAGGAAAGACGTGAAACTCTATCAGAATTTACTTATACTGGAAAACCCAGTTTCAGCTCAGACAGCTGCATAAATCTGCTGTGGTGGAGCGTTTTTGTAAAAATCATGTACACAAATGACCACAGTTTATTATTCCCAGATGGACTTAACATTTGATACACGATAACTGCTGACAGAGAGTCAATACACGATGGTTTTCATTCTCAAATGAAGTGTATACATCTTGCCAAGCTATTGTAGAGTTCCACACATGAAACAACGCTGATAAAATAATTAAGTAATACTCAGCACAGCAAAACAAGAAGTTAAATACAGTAGACAGTGGTGAAGGATATAAAACCACTCTGTTCATGTCATACTGGGGTTATTTCTCAGCTCCTGTTAAAGGGAAAAAAGATTTTCATTTGATAAAAACTCCCAGACTTTGTTTGTAGATCAGATACAGCTTGAACCTGAGCCACAGCTGTAATAAGTGTTCTCTTAATACTTAATACTGCAGAATGTACCTTTGAGATGGGAGGTGTTTGAGCTTTTTTCAAAGATGGATTTTTGATTTGGTGTAAATGCTCATGGATCATGAAAGGTACATATAATATTGCATATACATATTTCTAAAAACAAATCAGGTAGTGTTGGATCTGTTTGTTCATCATCCCAGGCAAAAAAAAAACCTCAGCTGTCCCACATCTGTCTCTGGATATCTGATGATCTGTAAACAGAGGTACAAGCCATGTGACACAGCTGTGACCATGAAAACAGAAGCTATGTCGTGCATGAGGAAAATGATCTCAATTTGGGGTTCAGTGACATGGGGGAAAAAAATCATGATTGTTGTTTAGAAAGAATTTGTGAGCTGAAAACAACATTTTAGGTCCCAAATATCTCTCATACTGCACTCTGAGAAGTTTAAAGCACCAATTCATGATTTTCTGTTCCATAAATCATCTATTTTTGATGACAGTCTGGGGCGAGGTACAACTGACTCCTGGGCTGTGATTGGTCCACAGGCCAGACTTTGGAAATTCCTGTTTCAGATAATGTGGATATGAGTTACACACCCCATCATCTTTACAGCAGAAAGAAACATGTTCACAGCCTGGTTCAAACCATGATTTCAGTCTGAATAGATCATTTCTCTATCCGCACACACCGAACAGGGGAGGAGTTATTACAACTAGTCATTCATAAAGTTGCTAAACAAGTTTAGTCCATATAAAGTCATGGCTGATTGACAGGTGGGCATCCTGTAGCTGTTAGAGAGGAGGCTAAAGGCTCACCTCTTTATCTCATCCTTACACAAATAAAAGATGAGTTCAGCTTTACTATGACCCCCACTGGTGATTGGCCTCTAAACTCTGCTTCAGACATAGATGGGTGATAGCACAGAGGCTATGTCCATGAACCTCACAGTCTGTGCTCTTGACTCAACAGAAAGGTTAGGATTTGTGTGAGTGCTCTAACCTCTGTGTCTGAACGCTTTAAAAGGCAACATCTAGCAAAAAAACAGGATCAATCTGTCACAATTCACTGACTAAAAGCAAACTAAGAATTGAACAAGATGAACATGTCCTGAGGATGTTTCTGAAGCTGCTAGAAAGCTAAGAAATTATGTTTTCAAAGGATGCTTGTTTTAATGGTCAGTCCTGTGGCGAAATTTAAAAAAAGCTGACTGAACTAAAACATTGATTTCTTACGGAAGAAAATGTACAGAATCCAGTGGTTTAAAGTTATGTTATGACGTAGCATTGCTCTCCAGGTGATTTACAGTGTCTGAAACAGAAGTGTGGAGCCTCCTCTAGGTATTGTTTGTTGTATTGTCAAAGCTGCGTTCATCTCTCAGTTCAGAACCAAAACTCAGAGATGAAGATGTGGAGGATGACCACATTACGGTGGGAAATGATCCCTGACTTGACGTAGTTCATGGCCACCTCCAGCACGAGATCCCTGGGCCCAGTGATGGGTTTCACCTGCCGGACCACACCTGGGAAATGACACAGGTTTGGATTACTGTGTCGAATTCAGTAATATGTGAGTTTCATAGATATTTTGAGTGAGAATGAGCTCTCTCCTCTTACCCATGATCATCCCGAGGTGGGGGCGTTTCTGCACGTCAAAAGAGAGCTGAGGATCTGCAGTCAGGATATCAAAGAACACATCAGTGGCACCGGGTAGAGGAGCAGGGTTAGCCGCTGCAACAGTCCGCAGGAAAACTATTTCTGTGGGAGGAATCGAGTTTGTATCAGTTCGATAACAGTGAACCACAAAGTGCATTTGGGTCTTCATCAAATATTCACAGCATGATTGAAATATCTTTTTGTGGGGAGAAACAAGAAGTGGAGGCTTATGAGCTGTGGCAGGTTGGTATGTGGTTTTATTCCAGGGAGAGTGCAGCCAATTTGCCAGTACATACTGCTGAGTTAACCCATTTAAACCCAAAACCAGAACCCAGGATTCTGTCCTTGAACTTCACTTTTTGGAAATATGGTATGTTTTCAGTAACTTTTGGCAGAAATTTTAGGAAATCAAGTCAAGTCAATCAGCCGTTGTTCTATATACAGTAATCTCTCACAAATGCTGGCATTTTGAAGTGACCTATAGACTCACTTTCAACCTACATCATCATGAACATGCAAACGCATTTAGCTCCATTAATTGATATGAGTTATACTTCTATAAACACTAAATTAAGGGAACATCAGGCCTAGCACCAATTAGCATTGACATGCCACAGGCTATCCATCCACCCTTTTTCTTAACCGTTTATCCTGCTATTCAAGGTCGTGGGTGGCTGGAGCCTATCCCAGCTGTCATTGGGCGAGAGGCAGGGTACACCCTGGATTGGTCGCCAGTCAATCGCAGGGTTGACATGTAGACAAACAACCTGTCATGCACACACTCACACCTACGGTCAATTTAGAATAATCAATTAACCTAATGTGGGCACGTTTTTGGTCTGTGGGAGGAAGCCGGAGTACCAGGAGAGAACCCACGCATGCACGGGGAGAACATGCAAACTCCACACAGAAAGGCCCACCATGCCCGATAGGGGAATCAAACCGGCCTCTGTGAGGCTGGAGTGCTACCCGCTGTGCCACCGTGCAGCCCATGCTACAGGCTACAAACAGCTTAATCTTAGTACAGTTGTGCCCAAAAGTGTACACACCCCAGGAGAATTTCTGATTGTTTGGCCTTTTCTCTGAAAATATGAATGATAACACAAAATCCTTTCTATCACTCATGGTTAGAGGTTGGGTGAAGACATTTATTGAAAAAAAAATACTTTAAAAAGAGTAAACACAGTTGTTTGTTCATAAATGTCTTCACCCAACCACTAACCATGAGTGACAGAAAGGTTTTTGTGTTATCATTCATATTTTCTGAGAAAAGGTCAAAAAAATCAGAACATTCTGCTGGAGGGGGTGTAAACTTTTGAGCACAACTGTATGTAAACAATGCGACCATGATTACACATAGGATGCATACAGGAACGGAAAAAAGAAAAAAACTGCTGCAAACATAACCAGTTTGGTGTCCATGACCAACAAATGAGGCACAGAAGTAACAGCAAGCACCTCATTAGAAGATAATTAACAAGAAGAAAAGAAAAGGAAGGAAAAGAACAACAACGACAGAGCTGTGTACAACAAGATGCCACCGGAACGGCGCTTAGCAACCATCATCTTATAAATAATCTTACAAAGCCTACTGTTATGACTGATAAAACAAGTTTTATAGAACTGTAGAATCGCAACAACTCCACACTCAATTGGGACAACAGTACAAAACTACAACACGTTATTCACACCTGCATCAAAGAAACGGACATGCATGTTCAGGCCACCATAGATATTGGATCTTAACTATTTTTCTAGGATTGCTGTACTTGTACCTGGTCTTACCTTCAGGCTCAGTGAAGTCTCTGAAGGTGGGCAGAGAAAGGCTGGTGTGGGTGATGAGGTGGATGGGGTCCAGATTGCAGCCGATGTTGTTGTGTTGGCAGGCCTTAATGCAGCGTACACTGACTGAAGCATCTTGTCTGGATTTGATTGGACAAAAGAAAGAACATAAGAAGAATAGAATAAATAAAAACATGCTGATGCAAAATGTAAATTCTCATTTAACCCAGGACATATAAAACACTGTTCATCAGACAGACCAAGACAAAAAGCTCAAAGACAGATGTGTAAGAAGCAGCTGGCAGCACCTGAATAGCCTCATAGACTCTGGTGATTTACTGAGAGCCTGGTCACTTAAAAAAGCTTTGAGTCCTCATGTTTATGAGGTTACCCAACATGAAGACAGCAGTGTTTTAAGACACAACCTCAAAAATGGCAGCAGGAGCAGAGCCATGTAATTAGCAGGTGAGTCCAAGTTGTCAGCGAGGACGCAGCCAAACCCAGCCGCATGATTTTGTGGTTTTCCACATTAATGAGATGCCACTTGGGAAAAAATGGGCTGGTAGGAAACCACAGGAGGGTAAATTCAAACATCCTGATGTGATCCCACTAAAGAAAAAGATCAAAAATAGGAAACGACAGCTATATTCTTACATTTCTAAGTCTCTGATGATTTCAAAGCATTTTTCTCAGCAGGTGGTTCTGAATTAAAGGTCTCCACGTGAAAAAATCTTCACGTAATTCAAGTCTTTGCATTTTGATTAATCTCTGTACACATAAAACCTCCAAAACCACCAGTGGAAAGTTTCTCTGGCTGTGTTCCGTGAGTTGACCAGTACAGCTACGAGCATTCTTGATATTTTCAGTAAATTAACCGATAACCACCCAACACCAACACTAAAAACTCCATTCATCTTACTGCTGCTCTACCACTAATGGAGCCCCACACTGGCTACTCACTGGGGCCCATTAAGAAATCCCACGCTCATTTCTCTAACTGTCCGGGAGCACAGAGTCCGTTTGATCGGATGTCAGGGCCGTTTGGAGCACATCACTGGAAAAATGGATCTGAGTGTTAGAAATGACCACAGCAGAGGAAGAGTAGAGGCAGAGGCTGCAGAGGAGAAACCAGGAGGATGGAGGAGACATTTTCATTTGTCACTGTTTTATTATTTCAAGCACACCCAGTGAGTATATAGAGAGGAGCTGCAGGAGGGATAGAGAGGAAGGAGAGTGAGCGCCACAAACACTGTCATGGCCTTCAAAAGACACTCGACAGAGGATTAGCTCCATCTAGTGGCACAACAAACAAATCAGAGGGTTTATCAATATACTGTAATATATCATCTCCAGGTTTCTGTAACACAACCTAAGATAACACTGCATACAGCGAACAGATAAACCACAATGACCTTTTAGCTTTGATAAACCAATCTATTGTGAAATTGATGGCCCAATCTGATTATAGGGTCCTTTTTGTGGAGTGATAGGCCTTAATATTTTCTTTTTGAGTGTATAATGAGAATATTAACCTACTTTAATGTTTTGATACCAAAAAAACAAAACAGCTTAGCTTTAAGGCAGAAAACTGCAAGATTAAATTTTATATATAAAGTGAAATTTCTTTCATCTACACTTGCCTCTTCTGTTTCTGTTCTGAAAAAGTGAGGCATAGGGCATAAAAGCCCAAGAAAAAAAAAAAAAAAAAAGACTGATACCGACAGGTGATACTGATCCGATTTGAACCCAGTATTAACTTAAAATTCTCTTTTCCTGTTAAAATTGCAGTTAAACTGAATTTCATTATTTCATTTGGTTTTTTTTTCTATTGAACTCTCTTTGAACTTTTATCTAGAGTACAGCAACAGCTGTGAAATGATTGATTACATCCTACAAAACAATTCCAATGAAGTTGGGATGTTTGGTAAAATATAAATACAAACTAAATACATTGATTTGTAAATTCTGTTTAATCTTTGTTCAACTGAAAACAGTGCAAGGACAAGATGTTCACTGTTCAAAATGAAAGGGTAGCACTGCAGTAAAAACCTTAATCATTGTGTAAAGAATATTAGCTTCAGAAAACCATTGTCAGTTAACACAGTTGGTTGCTACATCGAGAAGTGACAGTTAAAACTCTACCATGCAAAGACAAAGTCAGACATCAGCAACAGACAGAAACGCTGCTGCCGCTAGCTTCTCTGAGCCTAAACTAATCTGAGCCCAAGCTCATCTGAGATGGACTAACACAAACTGAAAAAGTCTGCTGTGGTCTGACGAGTCCACATTTACTCTCTCTTTTTGAAAATCATGAACGTGGTGTCCTCCAGGCCAAAGAGGAAAAGGACAATCTAGATTGTTCTCAGCGCAAAGTTCAAAAGCTAGCATCTGTGATGGTATGGTAGGGTGTTAGTGCCCATGGCATCATGGGTAACTGTCACAACTATGAAGGCAGCATTGATGCTGAAAGCTACATCCAGGTTTTGCAGCAACATCTGCTGCCATCCAAGACACTTTGTCTTTTTCAGGAACGTCCCTGATTATTTCAGCAAGACAATGAAACCAAGACACATTCTGCTCCTGTTACAACAGCGTGGCTTCGTAGTAAAAGAGTGCAGCTATTAGACTTGCTTGCCTGCAGTCTAGATCTGTCTCCTACTGAAAATGTGTGGAACATTATGAAGAACAAAATACTACTATAGAGACCCCAGACTGTTGATCAACTGAAATTGTACATCAAGCAAGAATGGTAAAGAATTCCAGCTCCAAAGCTTCAACAATTAGTGTCCACAGTTCACAAACACTTATTGAATGCTGCTTAAGGGAAAGGTGATGCAACACAATGGCAAACATGCCCCTGTCCCAGCTTTTTAGGAACATGCTGCAGGCATCTAATTCAAATTGAGTGAATATTTCCAAAAACAAAGGAAAAGTTCATCAGTTTGAACAATAAATATCTTGTCTTTGCAGTGTATTCAGATGAATATAGGCAAAACAGGATTTGCAAATCATTTTATTTACCTTTCACACAACGTCCCATCTTCATTAGAATGGGGGAGCTACATTTAATGGAACACAAGGCTGGAGCAAATCTCTGCTTGTTTCCCATTTACCCTTTTAGCCTGTTCCCCTTCTCTCATGAGGCTTTGCACCTTTTTTCTGTCCATTACTGTGAATATCCTTAAGTATTTTAATGACTTTCCTGATAAACAAAGGTTCAATAAATCAAATAAAAACATCTGATCAGCTAAAGGGCTGTGCAAAAAGACAGGGATGTTACAGACAATTAATTAAGAAAAACTGTAGCCGTGAAGATCAAATAGATTCCTTCAATTAATTACATCAGTTTGTTAAAGCGTCATTTTAACCCTTGTTTTTTTGGGTTATTTCCATCAAAAGGGACGATGAACATCTTCCTTGATGGTGTCTGGATGTGCTTTTGAAGCCCTGAGTGTTACTCAAAAGATGGATATGATGGGTTGAACTTTTCCTTCTAAAGTGGAAATGTTCTTGAGGGTCGTAGGATGTTTTCAGGTGTGACAAACACAGCGATCTTGGCCATGTACAGGTGTGATGTCCCGTAGCGGATCAGCCTCATCTCCACGGTCAGAAAGAAGTCCCGGGGCTGAGATAAAGGACGCTGTAGAGAAATCTCCCCTCCATGAGTCTGCTGCTGCTGCACACTGAAGTATCCCTCCTCGTCTCCAGAGACAATGTCTAGCAGCATTTTGTCTCCAGGCACAGAGTTAGAGGGCCCCATCCGGAAAACATTAGCAGGGATGGGAGTGTTGATGGGGAAGCTGATGTTGTAGAAAGAGATTCTCAGAGGAAGCGAATAACACGACGCAGGATCCTGTGTGAACTTGCAAGTTACGCGCTCGCAACGGCTGAAAAGGAAAAAACAAAATACTCACAAGAAGAAGAAGAAGAACACATGGAAATGGCAGCACAGAGATGGAGGAGTAAAACAATGGAAGCCGGGACGAGAGAACTAAGCTCATTAATCACCCACAAAAATCCACAACACAGAAAGATGAGAGAAAGAGAGGAGGGATTCTTCAGACTGAACTGAAGATCAGACTTTACACTCAGGACAGCAGATCCTGTGTTTCATCAGCCAGTATCTGCCAGCTCTTACCCTCTGGATGCTTGTCGGAAGTTTGCAGGACACGTGAAGGACAGGCAGCGAAATCCTCCCTGGATGTTGAAGCAGCTCTCAGTGACAGAGCAGGTGTGGCTCCCTGCTGCACATTCATCGATGTCTGCAGGTGTAAGGACAAATGAGGATGAATAAGAAAGAAAAAAACAACTTACTACTGCTTGCACTACCCATTTAGCATGTCTGCCTTCATGAATATGCTGAGTGCATGCAGATCACCAGTATGTGCAAAATTCTGGGAGGAGATGCAAATGTGATTATCTAGCACCTGCAAGTGATTTATCAAACCTGAAACGGTTTTCAGGCTTTTTTTTTAGTGTCTATATTTAGCACACGTGAAAGGCAGGTGCAAAGTGGAACACCGTTATGCACAAACGGCTGCAGTCAAATTCAACAAACTACCAACAAGTGTTTAGACATCTACACAACCCAAGAGGTCTAAGAAACTCTACAAAAACTCTTCAAAAGAAAGAAAAAACAAAAAACAGAGCCAATTATATGATATGGATTCTCTCTCTCCCTCTCTCTCTTTCTTTCTCTCTCTGTAATAATTGAATTAAAAATTACATTGTTGAAAAACAACTTAAGTTTTAGGTGTTTTAGTGCTCTTGAGTGTAGACTATTAGACATGTTTGGAGAGTAAGAGCTTTTTGTCCAGTAGTTTTTTTTTCTGTGAATCTAAAGCCCCAGATGTGGAGGGAGGATGAAAAGCATGTTTTTCTGCAGGCTGCGGTAAAGGAAAAGTTTATATCTTTGAAGAGCTGACAGAATGTGCACATTATGACAATGTCAGCAGCAAAATATAAGGTGACTTCAGAGTTACAGTAATCACAGCGCTTTTGTGACTTTACAGGTGTATCCATAGCACCAAATTTCTGAGACGATGTAACAGTAACTGTGCACAATCAAAGCAGTTATGTCCTCATGATTAAGTTTAAAAGATTAAAATATACCTCAGCTAAGTCCTGAGCTGTCATTTTTATCACAAGAACACATGAAAACTAGCTGATTTCTGCGGGGCAGCTGATATCTAGTGCGCACTAGGGGGTTTATGTTGTCCATGTCTTCACTTTTACATTTCCTCCACCTAGATTTCCAACCCTGTGGCTTCAAACATCATTTTTGGTTTACAGCCACTCTGCTCTCTCAAACCCTTCATGCAGACAGACGGTAGCACATGCTAAATCCTCATTTAAATAGGGCGGCCTACAACTGTGATCAACTGTGCGCACTTTCTTAGGCCCACTTTTAGCATACGTAATTTTTTAGTTTGCATACACAATTTAGCTCTGGGTGTTTGGGATGTAAGTAGATCAGGCCCTAAGTGTCTGAAAAGCCTCCTGCTGACCTTGGCATGTGCGTCCATTGTGGGCGAGGGTGTATCCAGTAGGTGGGCAGGTACAATAAAAGCTTCCTGGAGCGTTGGAGCAGCGGTACGAGCACACGTGACCTCCGGTGGGCAGAGCACACTCATCGATATCTGAGAGCAGCAGAGAGGAACAGTGAGAACAGTGAGCACTCATTGTGAAAGTTTCAGCTGTGATAACTCTCTGTTTGCTGTTGCATCATCAGCACCTTCACAGGTCACCCCGTCCAAGTCACTCAGCTGGTAACCTCGCCGACAGTAACACTGGTAGGAGCCGTACACGTTGGCACATTCCTGGCTGCAGGGGTTGGCCTCACACTCGTTCACATCTTCAAAACACAAAAACACATTTCTCACTTTTCCACCTCCTGCATGAGGACAGACGAGTCATACTGTATCATAGAGTGTATCAAATATCTGATTATTCAGGTGAAGAAAAATGACCTCACCTTCACAGTTCCTGCCATCATGTGACAGTCTGAAGCCTGTGGTGCAGCTGCAGACATATGAGCCCTCAGTGTTGTCACATTTGTGTGCACAGAGCCGTCCAGGATAGTGCCTGCACTCATTGATGTCTGAAGAACACAGGAGACGGAGACATGGAGGAAAATGGATTTAAAAAAGATAAATCATGAAAACATCTGGAACTATCGTCATAGCAAAATTATTGTGTGTGTTTATGCATCCACAAATGTGTAAACTGACCCACAAATGTGTGGGCAAAATCAACAGAAGTGGAGACTGATGTGCAAATAAATCTTGAGTCTGAAATAGCTGAAAATTCTCTGGGCCTGATCTACTAAAGGTTTGCGTGGACAAAATATCTGCTAACTTGCACACATGCAAAGCTGATTTACTAACTGGGTGCACGGCGGATTGCTTCTCTCATATGAGCAAAATATCATGTGCTATCCATTTAGAGTGTCTGCCTTCATGAATTTGCAAAATATGTGCAAGTTATCGGAACGTGCAAAATACTGGGAGGAGGATATGCAAATGTGTTCATTTAGCACCTGCAAAGGGATTTATTAAACCTGAAACCTGCTGCAGACTGTATTTAGCATCTATATGTAGCACTAAGGCAGGTGCAAACTGGCACAGTGTTACGCGCAAACATATGCAGTCATATAGAATAAACTACGGACAAATTTTCAGACAGCTCTTTCTCTGTCTCTCTCTCTCTGTCTCTGTCAACAGGTTGGCTGCTGTAAAAAGAGGTGGAGGTCAGTCTCCTCCCCTCACTTTAACAGGCTCCTCTAACAGTGCGCATGCTTAAAGGTGACTGCACATTCATAACTCTGTGTTGTACCTTCACAGGTTTTGGTGACACTGTTAAAAATGAATCCAATCTTGCATTCACAGCGATACGAGCCCACGAGGTTCACACAGCCATGACCCACACACACGTTTCCTGTTCGACACTCGTCCACATCTGTGAGAGGATTGGAGAAATTTAATGTTTTATTTTAAGGATTGAGATAAAATGATTCTTCAGCAGGAGACGCACTGAGGACTCTCCTGACAGGAAGTGTCTACCTTCACAGCGTGAGCCGTCCTCAGTCTGATGATATCCTCTCCCACAGGTCACCGTGTTCCTACGACAGGTGTAGGAGCCCACTGTGTTGACACATGTCTGACCGTGTGGGCAGGGGTTGGTGTGAGCCACACACTCGTTTATATCTAAGGATTCAGACACAGAAGTGAGCACAGCAGCGTGAAGTGAGACAGCTCACCTTTACCTGGGTTCAGACACTGAACTCACCGATGCAGCTGCCAGCAGCGTCCTGGATGAAACCACCTCCACATTTCTCCTTTGGGTGGCAGCGGAACGAGCCGGCTGTGTTTGTGCACAGGAATTCTGGTCCACAGTTGTGGGTCCTCAGAGAACACTCATCAATGTCTAAAACAACAGAAAATTAATTACTCAACTATTTGGTTTTCACTCCACAAACACCAGAATTTCTGTTCTCTACAGCTGCCAAAAAAAAACCTTCATTGATGTGTTTCCTGCAGAACTCTTGGTTTGTTACCTTGACAATTGTTGCTGTCTGTGAGCTCGTACCCAGTCCCACAGCTGGTCTCTCTCTGACAGCGAAAGGAGCCCTCAGTGTTGATGCAAACTTGACCGCGCACACAATTGTGACTTTCTGTCAGACACTCATTAATATCTGAGGAGAGAGACATAAATGGGTCAATGACGTGACGTCCCCTTTTTTTGTGTCCGAGTGCAATATTTCCTTCCATCATGAATTGAGTATTTCATCACATGGATTTCTTTATTCTATGAAACCTGTGTTATTTGAACACATCTTTAAACTATTAAAATATAACATGTTTTTTTGTGTTTTGGTTCCTCAAACCCCCAAAATGTCAGGTGGTGCAACCGTCCTGACAAGTATCCACAGTAATTAAACTCTAAAAA
>RPOG01006034.1:0-27029 GCA_008086565.1 Thalassoma bifasciatum
CCTCCCCCCCCTACCTGTGTTTCCTCTGACTTTACCTGTTTTTAAGTCTGAATCTGCACGAAAACATGAAGACTAACTGGGGCAGCTGGCCTCCTCTTGAGCTGCATTAAGCGTCTCCGTTTCTTCGCGGCTTCACTTTGCTCTTTGCCTGCAGGGGGAGGTTGATGGTCACATGTTGCTCAGCAGGAACCGACTCCTCCAACCTGACCTGAGAGAGAGGACGTCTGCAGGATTATCAGATCAAACTCTGATGATGAGAGAGAAGGAATTGGTTTCCAAAAAGGCATCTCAACTTGCACCCTCCCTGAAATCCTGAGATCTCAAAAAAATCATGTCAAGATTTGGTAAAAGTGCTTTCACTGATTCTAAACAACAGGTCAGTTTAGTTACGTTTGGAGGATGAGTTTCCCCCTAAAATCGTCCATAAGCTGAATGTCTCTAACACCCTTTTTCCACTGAGCTGGTGCTAGTTTTAGTTCCAGGTCTGACTTAGCACCTGATCTTTCTGTTTCAACCAAAAGCACCAGCTGCAAATGATTAAAACTTCTTTGCTGGGTCAGAGTGAAGCACAGACTGCATCAGGAGCCAGGGGCGGGGTCACTGTGACCAACAATCAGCTGTGAAAAACAGCCACTTTTAAAAAGAAAAGCTTCTGAGCAGGTCGTCTGTTGTTTTGTTGGAATTTCCTCATTCAAATCAAAGCAACAATGCACTGCCTCTCCCGTACATCAGGTGTATAACTTATTTTAAATAACAGACTAAAAAAACGTTGTCTTATTTACATGACAGGATTGTTTATCATAATTCTCCTCTACTCTCTATTGCACATGGCAGAGTTCCGCCCCGATGCACACATACACAAACATACACATAGTGAATTTGGAGCCGAAAGAACCACCACAAGAAAAGTAGAAAAAAATCTTTGCTTTCTTTAAGTCATGTCTTTAAGCCATCTATATGAACACACAGACACTGCAGACCACAAAAGGCTGTAAGCCGAGGGGAAACAGTGTACACATGTTTACATATGTGTACATTAAAGTACTGATGTTTTACAATGGCACAATGACGATGCTCCAGTTTAGCTTCTCGCCGATGGAAAACCCAACAGGTTCTTGGGAAGAATAGGATTAGAGCCAACTAAGCACTGGCACTAATACTGAACAAACACTGGTGGAAAATGGGTGTTATTGGTCGAGCAGCAACAGTGTTTTGGGGCTTTAACGTACAGTTGCAAATAGTGACGGCTTTGTGTTTTGAGTTGGTCTCTTTTCTAGAGTCAACAAATCCATCTGCAGTGAAATAAAACATTAACCAAAACAGCACAGGCTGAATATCCTCCATGAAAGGCCTTTCTTGCTGTCTTCCAGCCCTCTGGTGGTGTCTTGATGTAGTGCAATTACATTTTTAAAAAAATCCATATATTCCTGATCTGATTTATGTCATCCCTTTGGGTCCTTATTCCAAAGTGGAAACGCATCAGCAGGGGGCAATAGACACATTGTCAAACACTGATTGCATACGGGTGCTGGTTTGTCATTTAATGTCACAGGTTTTTAACCAGGACAATGGAAGAGGCAGGGAAATTTTTGTTTATTGAATCATGTGAATCAAATAATCAAAGCAACAAAGTCCCAACTAGAAATGTAACTTTCTCATTGCCTGTGTACAACCCAACAGATAAGATAAGTTTGGTTATAATTTGTATTTTGTTTACAAATAGTCACAGCAACAACACTTCTTTAATTTTGTAATTCTAAAACATTGAACTGTATGTGTGTTAGTGAAAACAACACTGCAGAAGAAAAAAGCTCCAGTGAATCAAAGTGTCGAGTACATTGAACTGGACACATGATGCCGGAGCGTGCAGGCTGTAAATTCAGAGCACAGAGTCCTGTTGGTCGAGTCTATTATCTGTTTGATTAAAAGGTCAAAGGTCAGCTGCAGGGTTGGTTGTGAAAGAACTACCAGGGGTCTCGTCCGTCCCTGTCCGTACATCACTCACTCTGCAGGAGGAGGTTTTTCCCCGCAGACCTTCACAGCTCAGTGATGTCACACGAGCTCATTCATCAAAAACACACTGCACATCCATCAACCGCCGTGTCTGACCCCCCCCCTCTCCTGCCGCCGCCACCGCCACCGCCAAAAACCTCCAGCTCCACATCGGCAGCTGATCAGAAGTGACACACAAACGTCCATAAAATACGCTCCAGAAACTGACACGAGATCATCATGCAAACACATCATGTTTATGACGGGCTGCTTCCTCTGCCGCCGTAAATCGAGTGTAAGACAATAAAGCTTGTTCATCATTAATGGGTCACTTCAGGAATTAGCCCCTCACTCTGAATAATAACTATGGCACTTACAAAAGTTGGGTTAAATATTCTAGTGTTAACCCTTCACATATTCTTTACATGTTTTAGAAACACAACAGGTTTTTTTTTTGGTTTTTTTTTATGTTTGCATGGATTTGCAGTCAGAGGTCAGAGTCAGAGTGTTTGTCCGTCTGTTAATGTTTAAAAAGATGTAAAACTTTACGACACTGGGAAATAATTACAGGGTTATTACACAAGGACTTTGTCATGACTTTTGAGCTTCAAAACAAAGAAAAGACACAGCAAGACTGTGCACAAAATTGACAACAAGCAATTCCTTGTTTTCCTTGATGATTGCTATTCTCTTGCCTGTGACTAATTTCACTGAGCTGACCTTGAATGCATCATAAATACTCATTTTCTACCAGTTCCAGAGCTAATTTGAAGCCCAATCCGGTACCAATTCCTCATATTTCAGCTACATAAACCAGAAAAACTGGAGTCTGATTGAGCTCTTACACAGGTACGGTCATTAAATTACACCTGTCAAACATCTGATGTTGCTAAAGTCAGAGTGTTTCCAGACTTGGGATCTTAAAATTCTATTGTAGGCTTTATTTACTGTTTGTGCTGATAGAGAAATTAGCTTCTCATTCACATAAAGAGTTTTTTGTCTGCCATGTCGTCTGAAGTCGTTTTCATACAGCAGTTAAAAAACACTCACAGGTGGACAAGTCCTCTGTTTGTCCTCACTTTCTGTCTCTGGTTCCACGTTATTTCTCTCTTAAAGCTCATTTATAGTCAACATTAAACAAATATATGGATACAGACGCTGTACTCTGTCACTTTCTATCTGTAATCTGTGGTCATTTTGTCCGTATTTCCCCATGGCTTAAGGACACGGACCAAACGGAACAGTACCACCACAAATCATGGGGCTGTTACCATCCGATACGTAGCTGTAGTGAGACACGAAGAAGAAATAACACCGGCAGAACTTTTTGAAGAAAAACGTGGTGTATTTAACACCCTCAACTACCACCACCTCCTACGACACTGACTCCTTTATTGTCTGTTGAGGTAAAAGAACATTAGCAACACCTCCTCTATAGTCGATATGTTTGTTTTTGAGTCCATTTCTATCATAAACTTCTAACTCTGACCTCCCCCCCCTTGGTGGAGGTTTTGGTTAACAATAATGCCAATGTAGGGGATGTATGGAAGTATGTGAGCAGTGATAGTAACATCATTTGAAACGGACATATAGATTTACGTACGTACAGGGCGTAAAAATGAGCCTTAACAGCTCATGTTTCTCTGCCATGTTCTTTGTGCGTTTTCTTATTGCAGTTACAAACCACTCACAGGTGGACAAGTCCTCAGCTTGTCCTTACTTTCTGTCTTTGTCACCAAATTATTTCTCTCTTACAGCATCCACAACAGTTACATACAAATGGCTGATTATGCAAATTAAGCGATTGCATCATATGGCCACTTTCAGGACAACCAGTGGTGGCTTCTTTTACTGGGAAGTTGCCAACACTGTTCTCAAGTTGGTCCTACAGACTACACTTAATGGAAATGCAACACAATAAGAGCCAAACTCACAATGGTGCCATGTGTTTGCATACTTCGCTTCACTTTTGACTCAATAAAATCTATTTTATTTGATTCCAAGAAGCTGCAGCTTGTTCCAGAGTCAACCCTTACACCCTCTTTTCTTTCCACAAGTGACCTTTTAGAGTCGATGGGAGAGACATGGATGGATCTTCAGGCGTACGAACAGAGAAGTGAAAAACATCATAAACCCCGGAGTAGTGAGGTGTGATGGCACCTCGCAGGAGTGTGCAATGACGCATGTCTGACACCAGACTGCAGGTGTCTCAGATGAGCAGAGACCTTCATCCTGGAGGCTGAAACACTCGTCTGCACCGAGCGCCCGCCCCCACCGAGGTGCACATTTACCACACGTGGATCTTTAATGGCGAGAGCCGCTGTGATCTGACTGAAGATCAGAACACTGAGAGCGCTCTGATACTGTCTAACTGATCAGAACACATTCCAGTCAAAGTGTAAAAATCATTCTCTGTTGTTTCCTCCTGCAGCTGTGTTTTCAACGCCACACAATGATGTAATCAGCGATCGCTTCGTGCAGCTGGCACGTCCGCAGACCACACTGATTTCAAGAGGCCTGCAGCAAGGTCTTTTTTACGTAATTGCTCACTCATGCAACTCTCGCTGGGGCCTTTAGTCTGTTTTTTTTTCACATAATTGCACATCAAACTATTTCCGTTTCAGCGTCTAAACACCAGAGAAGGAACTTAACAAGCTGGAGGAAAGAAAAGAAGTCAATTCACACTTTCACTTATTTTTTGTCCAATTTCTGCAACTGAAATACAAATAATACTTCAGATTTCTGACCTTTTTCACCGTCTGCTCCATTTAAGATTTATCTTGCACTCTTCACATCAGTTCACAGCATGTTTTATAAATACACAGTTAATTATTTCTGCATGTCCTAGAATTTCTGTGCATGTGGGATTTTCTCCAACTCCGCCCCAAAACAACAAATACAAATCAAGCAAAGTTTGCGCAAAGGTTTCTGGGCTGCACATCCAAAATGGATGATGAATGTAAGATCAAAGCTGCAAAACTCATCTGGATTTGATCTGAGAGGGACGGCAAGGCGAGGAAAGTTTATTAATATGTCAATTTTAAACTACAAGGCCATTCAAAGTGCTTCACATAGACATACAATTAATTATTGAGAAGGTTAGTAAAACACATTAACAGAATACAATTAAAAGACAAATGAAAATTTCGGTTCAAGCAAAAACTACAATAAGTAGAATGAAATGGCAAAAAGTTTCATCTTACAATTTTGACTTTTTATCTCAAAATTTGGACTTTTACCACAAAATTTTACTTCTTTTCTAGATATTTTGACATTTTATCTCGAAGTTTAGACTTTTTATCCAAGAACTTTGACTTTTTATCCCTAAATTTGGATTTTTTAAATCTCAAACTACACCTTTCACCACAGAATTTTGACCTTTATCTCAAAAATTTGACTATTTATCTCAGAATTTTGACTTTTTATCTAAAAATTCGGACATACCATCCCACAATTTTGACTTTTATCCCAAAATGTTGACTTTATTTTTGCTGCTTGACTTAAGCTTATGCTTGACTTATTTAAAAAAATTTGATTCAATTTGGGCTGAATGATTCTCAACAAAGCTAAGTTTTTATTTTTACTCTTTTAAATGGTGGAAATGGGCTTCCATAAAAATGCTTCACCACATTCTTAAATAAATGGACAAAAATATATATTTTTCTGGTGCAAAAATGCAAATAATGCCTCAAATTCTTAGTTAAATTTTACTTTTGAGGCATTTAAATTTTTAGCTTGCTGGGTGCTTCGTATACATGCAGTTGGTCTGTAAAGGTGCATTTCCACAGCAGCATTTTCTGTCTGAAAGCACAGTCCAAACAGTTAGGGCATATTTTCCTGCTCAACATCTTGACAGGTTGATGCATCGGAATAATGCCGTTAGACCAGTGCAGAGCTTGATTAAAAATGTCAGTGAGCTGCAAAACAAGCTGAGAAAAACCTGATATTTTGGAAATTTTATAAAGTCTCAGACATAATTTACAGAAAAGTTGGACGTTAGGTCACCCTTGTGTCATCTGCGTCATGATGGTAGCTGACTTAGTTGTTTTGTGTAATCTAAGCCAGTGGGAGCATACAAATGTTAAACGGAAGAGGCCCCAGGATGGAGCCTTGGGGGACGCCACACATCATTGTTGACTGCTCTGATGTTACCTAAAAGACACGAAACAGTCTCTGTCCTTTAGATTTAGATGGAGTCCTGTGCCAGAAAATCCCACCCAGTTCTCCAGTTAGTTCCCAGTTTTTCATAGTCGACTATGTCAAAATCAGCACTAAGATCCAGAAGCACCAAAGACTGAAACTCTCCCACTGTCAGCGTTTAAGTAGCTCTCATCAAAAACCTCAACTTTAAACCTGACTAGAAATAATCAAAACTGCTAAGAGACTGCTTTTTTCAATTTTACTCAAAAATGGTCAATTTGATACAGGTTATTGTTCTTGTTAGGTTATCAGGTTATCTGTTATTGTTCATCACTGTCCTGTCTCAATCGTTCTTTTTTAAAGGTGAGTTCATGACAGCAGTTTTAGGGCCTGAGAGAAGAGACAAGCAGGAGAAGACGCCAACATGGCCTCCACAAATTTAATCCAGGCTGCGTTTGTCAGCGTGTGTAGAACCGAGGTTTTTCCTTCTTTTATCTCTTTAATGGATGTTAAAAGCACGATAAATGAATTTCCTCTGACAGCACGAGATGCATTCATCGCCATTCACAATCCATCCTGCAGACGACATAGCGGACATCCATCATGCGAAGAGACGACCCCAGAACAATACGAACGCTACAGAGACTCCGAATGATTCAAATTGAATCCTCCTCAGGAATCCTGGAGCCAGAAGCCGCAGCTTTGTGGTTTCGTAACCACAGAAACGCGCTGAATGTAGACAAGCCTCATTTTAGATAGAGCAGCTAAACAAATGGAGTGTCAAGCAGCAGGAAAGAGAGACACGGAGTTATCAGCTCTGAAACACGCAATCAAAATGTTGATATCAAGAAGCTGAAAGCAGGAAGCATTAAATAACAGAGTGCAATCCTCCAAAAGAGCTTCAATTTGTGGGATAACCTTGGCGGTCCAACACGGCGAGATACTTCTGTCAATTGCCACTTTCAAGCTCATCTGCGTCTCATATCTCAGGTCTCTCTTTTTTTATCATTCCAGCAAATTAAATTTAGCAGGCGTGGATTTCAGCCTGTCGGGTGATTCAGCCTCTCCTCCTGCTGAAGAGGAAACCCCGCCAACCACACACACACACACACACACGCAGACCTAAACTCATTACAGAAGGTCAACGCCGGCACCCCCATCCACTGTCAAGAAGCTCTCAAAAAGAGCCTGAAATTGATTCATCATCGACAGCTCTCAGAGGCGAACACATGAGGGACTTTATGAATAAAAATGCACAGATATAGCATGATGATGAAGAGGAAGAGGAGGAGGAGGAGGAGGAGGAGGACAGGTGAAGGCCACAGAGGAGTCATAAGAACTGAAAACACGCTCTCATGTTTTTTGTATCCCCCACCGTAAAAATCGAAAGAGAACCAGACATAAAAGTAGATCCATACAAACAGGAAATGGGCATGAAATCGTTTCACTTTCAGAAAAGTTTTGTTTCTATTACAGTCAAGCTGTATCCTGAGGTTTGTCCGTTCTTCTGATTGTTTACTTCAGGTAAGAAAAAAGTTCTCAGACTCTGCTCCTGATGTTTCAGGTCTCTTCAGCGTCTCAGTGCTTCCTGTTTTGGTTTGGTTGGCTTAAACAAGACCTCACCACTTCCTCCTGTGAATGTTTATCTCTAAAACAGAGCAGGAACTTGTGCTGAAGATCACTGCTTCAGATTACTGCAGTGAAAACTGTGCAGCGTCTGTTTTGATCGCACAAAACCTTCCATTGGCAGGACAACAAAACAGCAATGGCGGGATGTTGAGGAGCATTTCATGTATTGAGAATTGGTATATTTATACAAACTGCAACACTAATAACTTATGTTAGCAACACGGAATTGAAAAGCATTTTAATGAAGTAAAAGGTTTCAAAACTCTTTTGTTTCCCCCACAGTCCCAAAGTCACCTCCTCTCAAACAGAAACCTGAAATCATTTCCTACAGAGCTGCCCCTTGATGGTGTCATTCTTCTATTTTTGCTCAGGCTCCATTAACAACCTGCACAGGCACATGACAACTGTCCACCCATCAGTGCAATGCATTAAAAACAAAGATCCATTTCCACATGCAGCTGCTCAGGATGAAAAGTTATTTAAGGAATTTTTGTAACTTAATGGGGGTAGCCACAATGACCTAAAGATGGAAGTTTTCGGCAAAAATGCAAACCTCAATAGCTTATTTGTACAGCAAGGGATCTGCACTGAAATGAACCAACATGCCCAGTGTCACAGCCTGAGTTCAAATGTGTTTCTTTTATTATGACACCAGGATGAGTCTCACAAATTGTGCAGATGCAGAGACATAAGTTGTTCAGTTTGGGTGTATCACTTTTTGAGCAGAGACCCAAAAAAGAGTCAAGAGTCTCACAGGTTAAAGTTTTATCTGGCAAGTATCATACCATAACTATTTTTGTTATTTTGGCCTTAAAATAGTTAGAAAACCATGCACAGAAAGCTCATCTTTCAGTAACTATTTGAATGTTTTTTTCTTGCCCTAATATTTGAAGAGTTACGGTAATGAGATCAGCTTGCATGGATTACTGTCTGTGATTGAAACTTTGTTGCACCTAGATTCCTATCCAGTACTTCAACATGTTAGATACCAATTTAAAGCTTTTTTTTTTCTTTTCTAAGGAGCGGTTTGAATTTCCTTGCTAACACAAACGGTTGAATAGTTACGGTAATTTAAAGAGGGCTTGTAAAATGTGAGTGCCAGTGCTCTGATTGGTTAAAAGAAAAATGTCAAATTAACTTGCACAACAGGGAAAATTTGCTGCTTTGTCTGGGGAACTTTCATTGATATCAAACAGGAGCAGAGATACTAAATAGAGATACTCATAAAAGGTGTTTAAAACCCTTCAGTCTCCATCCAAACAAAAATCCTCAAAGAAAGTCCCAAAGCCTTCTACTCTCCGAAGTAAAATCTAAAACCACCTGGTGCAATAAAACTTTTGTTAGCATGAGATCAAAACAGCAGCGAAGGGATGTTGAGAAGACGCTGAGGCACAGAACAGAAACAGTTTGAAGATAAAGCAGAAGATGTGTCAGGAGGACTGATAGTTTTATCTTTGTCCTTGTTCTAACCTTCACAGCTGACAGAGTAACAGAATAAAAACTGAGTCATACATCAAATCTGACACTTTTTCTGCTCCTAACCTTTTTTCCCGCAATGAAAAACATCCAGAAATATGTTTCATTCTTGTTTCTTTGAAAGGAAAATCTAAAAACACTTTCTGCAGCAGCATCCTGGGACGGACTGTAAAGGTAAGAACTAAATCAATATGGTAAAACTCCTGACACAAATTACCCAGCATCCCATAAAGGCCGCTTTCTCCCAACAGATGGGAACCAATTAGCCACCTGACTCCCAGAAAACACTTGGGCAGCCGCGTGGAGCCGAGATGCAAATGAAGCAGAGGGGAAGGTGGATGCGGACCCGCCGGTGTCTCGGGAGAGGAGAAATTAATGAAGGAGACAGCGAAGGTGCCGATTCTGAAAATGGAAAAGGGAATAAAGTGGGGAGTGATGTATGGAGGCCGCACGGAGCCGGACTAAAGGTCCACGAAGAGGTCGAGGAAACAAGTGAAGGGCAAAAATATCTGTTAATGGAGAACGTCGTCTCATCCCGCAGGCGGAGGGTCCTCAATCAGCTCACATCAACATCAGCTCGACACATTCAATTTGAGACTCACACGAAACCATTGATCTAGTTAATGAAGGTCTTGTCGTGTTTGTTTAACTGATCCACTGAGGAGACGGTTTCACAGAACAGCTCAACTCTCGTTCACAGAATCAGGATCATGGGTCACAACTTCTGCTGCTTTCTGTTCAATCTGTGATCCTGAAAGTGAACAGTTAACACGAGTCTGAATGTTTGAATCAGGCCCTGAGGACTCATCTGTTCAGGAGATCAAAAATGGGTTTCCAGGGGCGCAGATGGCCTAGTGGACATGGCCGCGCACCATGAGGTTCGCCCTCGAGCGGGTGACCCGGGTTCGATTCCCACCTGTGGCCTGTTTCCCGCATGTCATCCCCTTCTCTCTACCCCCTTTCATACACTATCCACTGCCCTCCACTATCCAATTAAAGGCAGAAAAGCCAAAAAAAAAAGGGTTTCCACATCAAACTAGAGGAGCTTTCTGCTCAATGTTGGATTTTCAGGTGAATAATTTAACCCTCTGATGCATGATTTCTGAAAGTCAGTGTCAGGATTTTTCCCTTGAGTGTTTCTATTTGTCTTAAAGCAAGAAAAAAAGTTTTCAATTTTTTCTTTTTTTTCAAATATTTGTAACCGAGCGTTCAACTTAAAACAATGTGAACTTAATGTAAATATGACTTTTTTTGTTTGACTTCTTTTCTTTTTTTTTTGGTAATTTAATGAATAATCTTTTTTTAATGCTTTGTGAAACATTTTAACTCTCTTTCATCCATTTTAACACTGAATAATTTAAAGTTATTTCACTGTTTTACCCTCAAATGTTTGTCTATAACTTTTTAAAAATATATATACATTTGGAAAAAGAATTGAAAACATTTTTTCAGGCCCTAAGAAGAATAAAAATATCCTGACTCAGGTTAATATGAATTTCCACCACATGAACCATTGAATTTAGGAGTAAATAACTTTTAAATAGGTGTCCACTGTAGTGACCACTATGCACCACAGGGTTGATGATTCAAGAAATCAAGTGCAACCATCCTCTGACGTACGTATCCCACAATTCCCTGCTTGAAGCCAGTCACAAAAAGGAGCCATGCCTCATCTCCTGTAGAAAAACTCCTGGAAACGCAGCATTTTTTGTCTGGATTGGGGCTGAAAGATATATCGTTATCGGTATCAAGATATGAAAATTCAAGATATTAAAATCCTAATACTGAATATATCAATGATATAGATTTTCCCAGCTCCCCCTATATATAAAGCTCAGACAGTCACATGATTATTGGTGACTTTCTGTTAATGTTGGTGACTGACTCTTATCAATTAACCACACTTTCCACATCCTGTTATATCATGATGCTTTTGTTCGTCTGGAAAATGCCTCGTTTTCCTGAATCTCAGAGTCATATTGTGTCGTATTGATATCTGGATATACGGCATTAATATCGAGATATGTAATTTTGTCTGTATTGTTCAGCCCTAGTCTGGATCATTCCGGCATACCAGCACAGTTAGTGCCTGTGTCTCCCAGAGTGCTGTCTCAAGTGTTCAGAATAGGTAAGTACATCCAGTTCCCACGCACTCAGCACACAATAAATGACTCAAAACAGATTTTTTATGTAATCAAACCACAACGAAAACCCCCACGAATGAACTTAAATATTGAGTCGTGTTTAGAAACAAACAAAACTGAACTTTAACAGCCACTAGAGAACAGAAAACCATAGATAACAACCAGATAAGATGGATAATACATTTTTATTGCCTCCACCAAGATCTCCAATTCCATGTCTTTAAATGTCTCTGCTCTTCCAAACTCTCCATGGAGACACATGGAAAGTCTTCAATTTAATAAGGTGGTCTGCATCACTTTTGCATCTGTTTTTAAATCACCCACCAATGGCATTTTAGTGCTAGTTATTGGGGATCTTAGCTAATAATAAGTTTGGACTTTTCTTTATAGACTTTCAAATTTAGTTACATGTTAAGCAGTGTTAGGTTGCCTCCTAAACAAATACATTCGCAGCAGATATAAAGTCATACCATAAATAACTTTTACAGCTCTTTCTGCAGTTATAGATGTCAAAACAAACTTGAGAAATATCTTCATCAGTGAAGCCTCAAAGCAAATCATTTCACTTGTTTCACACTCCAAAAATCACCGGAATAAGAGAGCCAAGGTTTTCACAGTTACAGGATCCAAAGCATAATCCAAAACCTGCGAGAGACTTGGAAAAAAAAAAGGTGCCTTTTTCAATTTGACACAGAATAAAGCTGCAACCGTGTTGGAACCACACTCCTGGCGTCACTTTCCAAATCTCTCACATCCCTTCAAAGTAAGAGAGACTAAAAAAAGGAGGCTGGAATAAGATGCCAGGGCAAGTTACGCTCCTCAGGACAAATTCAAAGCTTTGAACGTGTCTCGAGCTTCGGTGCCGCTGTAAACTCAAAGGCAGTGTTTACCTTCATTCCCTCCGACTGCTCCCACAAGGCGCGTGGCAGCTGTTAGATAAAGCCGAGTAAATATTGGTAAGTGTAGGTGATATAAGGCGACATATTACCCCAGAGATTTCCCCGCGCAGGCTGCAACGGCTGAATTCTAGACATCTGCATAATGAGGTTTTCCTCATAAGTCTGCATGAAATGAAAGTAGGGAAGGATGCCTCAGCGTACGAGGCGTTAATTCGACTGCTTAGGTCGACTCCATATGAAGGAAGAAGGCAGTTTAGGATGTTTTCACCCCTTGAAGTAAAAGTGGTTTTTTATCATCCTGAATCAATGAAAGCATTCCTTATCTTTCCTTTACTTTCACAAGCATTAGCCTCTAATCTATTTCCCAGACAATGTTTATAAATGTGCTGCTAACAGCCTCTTTCTTTCTTGTATTAAGCCTTTAACCAGATTGCATGCAACAAAAGCATTACAGAGGTCAAACGCTGATGCTCGGTGATAAGGTCTGGCTCAGAGACGGCGCTCCGATTCCTCCCAAAGAACGGGCTGGAGGTCAGGGCGGCGTGCCAGTCAGTCTGCTTCCTTTACATCAGACTGGGGACTCAGTGAGGGACTGTCATGGTAAAACAGGCGGCAGACAAACAGGACGTGACAGATTGCTATCATCATTAACATAACTGTGGGCTGTCGCTTTAAGATTTCCTGGAATTAGAAACGAGCAGCTCTTGGCTGTAAGCGAGACCGTCTTTTAGGCAGGTAGCTTTACAAATCTCACATGAACAAGTCACAGCTCCTGATCCTTCACCAAAAACATTGTCTTTTTCATCCTCTTATTTTAACATGAAAACCTTTGGGGCTATCTTGTAATACACAATATATGTATCTGGATATTCTGGTTTCTCCTCTAAATCACATTTTTAAATGTTAAATTTAAACCTTTGATAGATAAATGCTCCCCTCTGAGGGGCCTAGTCTGGTATTTGCTTTTTTCCCCCTCCTCCTTCCTCTTGTACTCTTTTCCTTCTAATGAAATGGGGCGCTGCATACGATGGCGACCCAACATATGACATGTGACTTATTTTTATTTCCAGCAAAAGAGTTCATTCAGATCTAGCTAAATTTAACGTAGTTTTCTTAAATCATAACCGTGAAAACCGTTCACAGTTTGAAGATAACATGAACTAAAGTTGAAGGTGACTCCTCCTCCCTCTGTTTACTTCGCAGCAAAGAGTTTCTCTTTTTTTTCTGCTGTTAGATGTTTGTGTATGTTTGTGGTGATGCTGTAGAAACGTATTTGTTTTCTGATAAACTCACAGCTTATAGTATTTTGGTATTCAACTGTAAAATAACACCAAACAAAGCTCATACCGAAACAAAACTGAAATTGAAGTTAGCTTTGACGAGAGAATCAGGTGGGGATCATACAGGCAATGAAGTAAAACCAAATAAGCAACTAAACTTTAGAAAACAAGCCCAAAGACTCACAACCTGCAACTTCCTAATACAAAGACACGCGAGTTGTCTGGATGGGCAGGGGAGTGAGAGGAGCACCAGCAGAGAGTGAAAAAAGCACCGTATTCGATAAATATAACTAAGACTAAATAACTTTGAAAAAAGATGAGCTGTTTAGATTTACATGGATAATTGGACTTTATATAGAAATGTGGGGCACCTGAAAAGTTTTCTCATTTGCATGTTCATGCAGTCGATACCATTTTTGCTACTTCTGACTGCTTTTTGCCCATTCTAATCACTTCTTACTCTTTCATTTTGCTGCTTTTTGACATTATGTTTGCAACTTTCTGACCATTTTGTACGTTTTCTCTCAGTTTTCAAACATTTTCATCCATTTTTTTTAACTTTTTGATCATTTCTTGCCACTCCTTGTTGTTTTTGCCACTTGGATAGTTTCTCTTGCGAGGGTAGTTTTCAATAATTTGGCTCTTTGGTTGAGCAGGATTGACTAAAACTGGTGTAGAGCATCAAACATCAACTGCAAAACAAGTTATTCTGACACGTTTCAGCTTGAGGAAAAATTGCACTGTCTGTGATTAGGATTGTACAATTTAAACTATTTTGCAATTAATTGGCCAGCCCTACAACCAAGAAATTTTCAAACCAATGTTCCAAAACGTTTACCGGACAATTTATGTTCAATGGTTGCAATATAGTCATTTTATACACCTCACTTGCAGCAAACCATGATACATCAAGTATATATGAAATATCCCCCAGCTCTACTCAGTCCTACTTTATCCAAGTGCTTCAGTCTATTATATTTATCATATCTCGTTTACAGTTGTGGTTAAAGCAAATCTGAGAATGTGGGAGGCAGAGGTGAGTCCAAAATAGCCTCAGAAGAAGACAAACATTCAAAAAGGTGAATTAATCTGCATAAAGCCTTAATCTTTTTTCAATCTGTCACAGACTTATTCACTCATTGGCTTGTTTAAGTTTCTCCAGGCGCTGACATGAATGAACACCTCAGTGCAAAGCCAACATACGACTGAAAGTGCACCAGTCAAGTTTCTTCTCTTGAGTCGACAACTGGAGTAAATTAAAGTCACTGATGCATTTGAATAACTCAGATAACTATTTTCTTTGCAGCTCCAGATTTCAACCCCACTCTAAAGAAAAACTGAAATGTTTTAAATCATCTCCAAGAAATAAGAGAGTTTGTTATTCCAGGTGAAATGATGCCTCTTGGACTCAAACAGAAAGGTTTTATAGTTACAATCCATCTCCTGTGTGTGTGTGTGTGTGTGTTATCAGACTCTAAACCGTATAAACACACGATTACAACATCAGGTTTCGCTTAATGTGCTCAGTGCAATCAGATTTGTTTGATTGCCCGTCTCTTACTGCCTGATAATCCAATCTGGCATAGAGTAATGCAACGCTTTCCAATAAATACGCAACTTGTGAGTTCACGTGGTTGTTGTTTCAGAAACGCAGAGACTGGAGGCTCTTTAAGTGCTCTTCTTCAGAGATCTGACTTTATCTTTTATTAATGGAAGTAAAAAACACTTTCCAGGAGCGGCTGCACTGACTCAACGCTGATGTTTGAGTGGTCGGTTTGTCCTCCAGTGTCCTCGTTTTCTGGGTAACATGTTGAGCTTTTTGTTCCTGCTCACCCATCATGTCCTTATGAGTCACCACTTCTGTATTTTAAGAGTAATATGCAACATCTTAACAGGTGAAGACAGGTAAGAGCTGCCCTGCAGGAGGTCAGCTGTTCTGTTTACAGCTCTGAAGCTCAGTAAAATCTGACATAATAAAGACGTTTTAGAGAGATTGAGTTTCTTCTTTCATTAAGATGATAGAAATGTCAGAAAGTGATGCCTCTAAACTCACTTTTAGTCTCAAAGAAAACCAATTCTCCCACTTTTACTATAATCGAAGCTTCTTTTGTTTGATCTTTGTGGTTGGTCAATTTCTGCACCTGTTTTAATGTGAAACATCACTGTAAATGAGGAAACTATAAAGTCTTTTCCAGGATAATAAATGTCTGAAATGATATGGTATAAGTACAGACTGATAGGGGGAAAGTAAAGTACAATCCAAAAGAAATCAAATGTGGTTAGGAGTCGTCTTTCCAACACAAATCAAAGACTTTTTGATGGCTTTAGAGAAAATCTTTCATACCAAAGTAAGAAAAGCCTGAATTGCCTAATTCTCGGTCTCATCCTCATACTAAAGAAAATATGATGTTAAATAACTACTGACATTGCATTGGATCAGTTTCTGTATCTGCCAATACTAAATTCCTGGGCTCGTTATGATATCAGGACTTAAAAAGTTGCTTCGCTGCATTCCTGATTATCTTTCCTGCAGCATGAGGACAAAAAAGTGAATTTCTATTCCTGAATCTTCTAAGAAATAAGTTTAATATTAAAAACCAGATATACTGTTGCATGAGGAGAGCTGTGCATACAGTTAATAGATCGTCACAGGGAACAACAAACGCAGCCATGGTGGAAACAATAAACATGAAACAATGAAGTAGATGGATGCCAGAAATGGAGAAGCAAGCTGTTGATTTATGGCAACGACAGTAGTGGATGTACCAGATAACAACACTCAAGCTCCAAGTCCAACAAGTGGTTCAGTTCAGTTTGTTCCAGTGCAGCAAGCATTTCGTGACATTTCCTTTAACTAAAACCAGGACAGGTCCCCAAATTACCAAAATGCACCATCACACTTTTGGGTCCCCTTCTGTTTGGGTGCCAGACATCAAAGATCAAACCCCAAAAGGTGGAGCCAGAAATACTGCAGTTTATTGAACAATTGTCACTTCCTGCGCGACAGTAGTCATAAAGAAACACACAAAACCCTGCCGTGTTTAAGGGCACGGCCACACCCTTGATTCACGTGCTTCAGTGCGGTTCACTTCAGGCAAGGGACGCAAACATGATGTATAATCCATGACGTGTGATCACGACAACCACTCCTTTCTGCAATTATTTTGAACAATGGTGGGGGTGTTGCAAGGGCTGTGTTGGTTCAAAATGACTTAACAGAAGCCAAAAAGTAAGTAAGGTTGCAACAGTGTTCTCTCTGTGATAAAATCCCATTTTGTAAACAGACGTGGGCAATCATGCTTAAGTCTGGTTCATATTGGAGTAGTGTGACAGCAAGGGGATGGAGCTGTGAGGGGGGGGCAATCATGCTTGAGTACAGAACGGGTCAAATGACCAGTATGATCACACTTAAAATCTCCAGTCGACTTCTGGAAGCGAAATTTATATTTGTTTGGGAAATGGCATCACAAAATGGCGTTGGATTTACAGTTGTGCCTAAAAGTTTACACCCCCTCCTGCAGAGTTTTCTGATTTTTTTGGCCTTTTCTCAGAAAATATGAACGGTAACACAAAAACCTTTCTGTCACTCATGGTTAGAGGTTGGTTCTGCTGGGGGATGTAAACTTTTGGGCACAACTGTATTAGAGGGGTACACTGTGTTGCGCTATTATGAAGCTAACGCAGCTATAGGCATCCAGATTATACGTCGCCTACCGAGAAGGGAATGGTTGGCTTTGGAAATGCAAAAAGGATCAAGCTTAGAACAGGACTAGATCAGAACCAAACCCCGAAACCCCAAACAGAAACAACATAAAGGGCGCAGTCACCTCTGTCAAACATACCATGCTGTACTCAAACATATCGTTTTGGTCCGACACTGCTCCCTAAAATCATTGTAGAGTGGAGTCAATGATTATACATCATGTCGTACACGTGTTCATCAACCAAATGTACCACGCTGAAGTGTTTCAACTTCTAATTTTGGGGTTGAAGTGTGTCTGGGTACAGTTTGACCACCCTCATAGAAAAACCCTGATACTGAAAACTCTGGCGCCAGATCCGGAGGACCAAGTCATTCTGGGCCACAGTTGAATCAGCAAACGTCCAGTTTAGCCTCCCTCCTCCTCGAGGCTCCATCATATCACCTCCCATTCCCTCCACGTGGATCAAACATGTGGAAATAACAGCATTACTCCACCCGCAGTGAAACAATCAGATGAAGTGTTTATCTGGTTATTAGGCTCTAATTCTTTCCTGTTGAACGGATTATCTGAGGTTTACATCAACCCCTCTCAAGCCCGTGATTAATCCCCTCTGATCGGGCCAGCCCCCTCCACAAAGGTGATCCCTTTTCGTTCTTATTAGGCTGTTTATTATGCAGCTTTTTATTGGACTTTAAGGGTTAGGTAATCTGATTATAACACACACAGATGGACAGACTAAAACGTCCTCAGAGTGAAACGATCTTAAGGTTCATTTATGAGACTCGTGGCTTCAGTTTGTCCACATAGTTTGCATATTTCTCATGTTTTGAGCTTGAAGAAGAGTAGGGAGTCAAACAATGCCTCAGCTACACAAATGACCATGCATGCAGCACAAAAAGAGGCGAGAGAGAGATAAAGACCCTGTAGCTATGTTTTCCACCCAGAGGCCACCTGAGCAGGTTTATCTGGCCTCGATCTCAATCTTTACATTCCTGTTTTTTTCAGAGAACACACCAAGAGCCTGAAGCCTTTCAGTCAAGACAAAACAGAGAAAAATCCAATATCTAAATAAGTAAGCCCACAAATCTGAACACGCTGCGTTGTCATAGTGTCGTAGAGGAGCCACACGGACGTTAATCCACAGTACGCACCAGGCTTCAGGCTGCAGGGAGACTTAACAAGAAACACAACACACAAAAGGTGATGAGTTACAATCTATAGAGCCAGAAATAACCTGCCTGAGCAGCAGAGAGGGGTTTACAGAGAGAGAGAGGAGGAAATCGCTCATAAAGGTTTACGGCTCACAAAGCTCTCAGAGCAAGAAGCAAAACTGACATGAACTCTCCAACGCTGAAATCCCCACGGCAGCTTAGTTAGCCGAGAATTAAAGACGAGTTGACACATCCTGAATGTTTGATGAAGTCCAGTCACTGCAATTTAGACTTTTTTTTAAAAAAGCAGGAAGAAATACAGGAAAATGTGCAAGTCACTAAACTTTGAGATTCCATTGTTATTCAAAAACACCCCAATCTCCTAATCTGAGTCTGCAGAGTTTGCATATGAAAGAAGACTGCAGAGAGAGTAAACAAGCCAACTAACATTGCATTTCAGCTTCACATTCACAGACTTCAGCTTCTGCATCCTAAAAACACATAATGGTAGAGGAAAACAAAACCTTTGGAGGCATTAGAAGCTGATTTTCTTAGTTTCACATTGATGTTAAAGCAGCAAACAGGAAGCTCTTACTGTAAACTGTCTGGGGAGGTTGCAGGGATTAAGACAACAGCACAAAGGACGTCTGATAGAGGAGCAGAAAGGAGCAGATAGAGCAGAAGTCTGCAAGATTTCAAGTTGTTAAACAGCAAATGCATCAGAATTAAAGGTGTAACCCTCATCATGTGCAGACAAAAGGGTCCAGAAAAGGATGCTGACCTCACCTCTCACGACAAAACAAAGCCATCAAGCCTCGGAAATAAGTTTGTTTTGTTTCCTGCAGCCCTCCACGCAGACTCCATTCAATAAATCAATCATTTGGAGACAAAGAGGAGACTGTGCAGCTTACCTTTTGTTAGTCCTGTGTGTGTCTGCTGTGGTGTCTGCTCTCCTCCGGCTCCTCCACACATTAATCGGGTCACAGCAGCAGCAGCAGTGTTGGAGCTGATTGCGAAATGTTGACGCGCTCTTCGCCTTGTTCAGTGGGCGGCGTGGCTGCTCGCTGTTTTCTTCTTCTTCTTCCTGCGATTCAAAACCAGCGAAAAACACCAAAAAAAAAAAATCCCTCCCACTCGCGGCTCAGAGCTGGCCCAGCCTCTCTCTCCTGAAGCGGATCCGCCCTCTCTGACTGTACGGAGAGAAATGTTCTTCATACAGCAGCGGCTCCAGGAGGAGTGAGGAGGAGACGCTGTCAGCTCCACAGTCTCACGGACCCGCTGATGTGATGTCTGACCGGCTGTGAGCAGCCTGAGCAGGCAGACAGGAGTCCTGCTGCACCGCTGCGCTCCGCTGGATCTGGTGGCTCTGGCTGCACTGTAAAAAATATCCATCCTCAGTGAGTTTGTGGCCTGAGATAGTTTTACAGTAAACCTTTTCTCACCCATGCATTTATTTATTATTCAGATAAGATGAACCTAAATAAAATCCTAAAACACAATGGAGCATCTTGAGCCCAGAAGTCATTGTTTAACTTCTTTTTAAAGGGACTGTGAGGACTTTCTGAGGGGGCGGTCACACTGGCTAACCGTGTTGTGCTTAAGCACACTTCAGCCCTGAAGTCCTGTTCGTTTGGTCAGTGTGACTGCAAGTAAAACCATGCTCGGGGACAGTCAACAGAATCTGTCTGCAGACTCTGAGGACTGTTGGTACAAGATCCGCCCGCCCAGGTTAGGTTTCTCAGCTCCCAATGAACTCGCAAGCATGTCCCGCAGTGAACACAGCAATCACACTTAGGCCCAATTCCAATTCCTTTCTTAATTCTCAATCTTAACCCTCAAGCTCAACCCTCAATCTTAATAGCCCTCAAAACCAAGTGTTAAGGGCTATCTTGTGACTTAGAAATGGGACACCCCTTAAATGCAAATGAAATTGTTGTGGACTGTCAGTCAGTTATTCCTTCGGTTAGTGTGATCAAAAAAATACCTGTATAAATAACACAACCACGGACATATTCAGCTGTCACAGCAAACCATAGTTTATTGAAAGGTAAACACCAGCTTTAACTATTGTTACATAACTCTGCAGCTACAGGAGACGACATTAGCCCGGTCATCTTATACCATTATCGGCACAAGCATGTTATATAGGCTGTTATCTTGATAAAACAACATTACCACGGAGAAAAAAGACCATTTTGTAACATTAACTGACTTAAACAACAGCAACATGGCTTGTCCGCACCGGACGCTATTGACAAAAGATCGTAAAATAAAAATAAATGTTATGCAACAACGAGGTAAATAATCCATAAAATGGGTCTAAACTAAGATAATACAATGGTTTTCATAATATTTATATCTCCATTAACAAAGAAAATACTATATTTGTAGCTCGCCTTCTCTGCCGCTTTGGACGCCATGTTTATTTAGCGACAATACTCAATGCATTCTGGATGTCCCTTAGTCCCAAGGGTGGTGTCGGAGAATCTCAGTATTGAGGGAGATACAGCCTCAGTCTTAACCCTCAACCTTAACATTCTGAGAATCGGGACAGAACTTACACTTCGCGGGAGCGCGCATTTTGAGATTGAGGGTTAAGACAGGAATTGGAATTCACCCTTAGATGCGGGACAAAAGAAGAGGGTTGAGCTCACCAAAATAAGTGGTCGCGGTTCGCTTCCATTAGAGCCCTGTCGTAGTTCCTTAGCAGCGAGAACACAATCACCTCAGCAACTGACTGATGACAGTCGTTCACACTGTAGTAGTGGGGGCAGTGACCCACCCAGTTACTAATCGTCCAGTCAAAACAATAGAAAAAAAAAAGGGTAGAAGAAACAGATCATTTTCAGAGCCAATCTTCGTCTGCGGTTTTGTGAGGCTGCAGGTCATCATCCTGGCACAGTCTGGAAAACACTGAAACAGTTGATTTTCAGGGATGAATTAATCCAGGAAAAATGAACAAAAAAAGACCTTAGATAGTTGATTTAACTGTATTAAATTAGATTAACTGTGGTCACGTATTGTTCTGTTTCTGAAACTAATCTACAGAAACTGATATCATTGCTACCGTGGTTTAGTCGCCTTAGGGGTATTCAATAAAGAAATACAGAAAATTATCAAAATTTTCCATTTGCATGCTTTTATATAAGATCTAACTCATATTGTTGTATACATTTCAACAGTAATTAACGCAATATGAAATTGAGATCCTTATCAGAGTTTCTCGACCCCCACATTGAAAAGCACTCAACCAAATTCAAATCCAAACTCATCTGACCTTTTGAAATTGATATTTTTGCAGTGTGGCTGCACAGACAGCTCTCTGAAGAAATGTGAAAGTGTTTCCTCAAAGATAAGTCAACTTAGGACAGATTCGCCTTATTTGGTCTGATTATCACTCAACCATATACGGCTCTTTTTCTCATCCCTGAGGTGTTTGAAGTCCTCGCTTTCAGACATTATGTTCAAGGATGCAATTTAATATAATAGACCAAACCAGAGTAGAATATTGCTAAATCTCCAAACCCTCAAAGGAGATTAAAAAACACCAGGAATTATGACAAAGTGTGTATGAGTTCTCTCCTGAGCTCATACACAGATACATCCTCACTGCTCCCTTGAGAGGGTTATAACGATCTGCTGCCAGCGAAGACGCTCCCATTTCCTCTAAAAATGAACCCAACACCAGCAGAGTGAACACCGTAATTAAATGTGGTGACCAGAGTATAATTAAAAGCAGTGGCTATTAAATTTTGCAGGAATAAGGCTGCGACGTCTCACAGTTTTGGGTTGAATTATTAATAGGAACCCCGAGGATGCGTTTAACAAGATGCTATATTTATCTATGTGTGTGTAAGTGTGTGTGTTTTACTGTGAATATATTAGACGCCACCTGGGCTGCAGGCCCGCGCCTCGGTCCCCCCGGAGCCCACTGACAGTATCGCTGCAGTGTTAGCGCTCTTTGATATATTCGCTTTAATTATAGAGGATAATGAATTTAAATTTGTGATGCATCAAGAAGCTGAAATGGCAACACGCCCCTGGAGGACATTAATGTCTGATACTGCTCCAGGCTCCTGCAGGGGGAGTTTGGGGAATCTTATTCGAGATAGAGACGATTAGCTTCTGAAATGCTAATGTTGACTTTTGGTGCGGAAATCAGGCAGCAACACAGAAGATGCACAATGGAAAACAATGGTGTGTCTCTTTACTTTATTCTTAAGATAATTAGTTAGTTATTCTTAACTAAAGCTCTTGAAGGGAAAAAAAAAAACCTAAGCTCTTGATGTAGCTTACTTTTAGTGAAAAAAGCAGGTATTAGTTGTCCCAGAAGTCACTTTTTACAGCAGTGATTCCCAACCATAGACTGTATAATGAGTGGACGTAACGACGTTCGGCTCAAACTGAAGCCTCCAGCAGATGCCCCGCCCCCTGGTGTCTGGCTGCAGTATAGGTCATAAGCCCCGCCCCCTGGTGTCTGGCTGCAGTATAGGTCATAAGCCCCGCCTCCCCATATATTTCAGATATGAGCCGGGAAAACTTAAAAAATTATGATACCTCGTAGAAACGTTTCTCTCATCTTTACACTAAGGTAGTATGATGATGTCATCTGGCTGCATGGTGTTCAGGTGTTTTTTTTCTGAGAAGTTAGTTTCTCATTAGTTATTGGCGATAAAAACTGTGTTATGAGTTTCGTTTTACGATAGTTGACAGCTGCCGTTCGTGAGTAGTTTTTATCGGGGATATAAGAAACTTCGGGAAAGAGCCAAAAGGAGACTAAACCTTCTAAAGAAGAAGAAATAAATATTTTTATTTCTCTTTTTTACTTGGCTCCACCTGAAATTCTCTACTGCGCAGACTCTGGCTGCACAATGGCGGCTAGAGAAACAGGGTTTTTTTGGCTTCAAAATCGTAGAACGGTGACAGGCGGAAGCACGCTGTCCATTCTATATACAGTCATTGTTCCCAACATGTGGGCCGCGACCCCCTGGTGGGCTGTGAAGGTATTGCTAGTGGGCCGCCAAATCATTTCCTAAAAAGTCTGATTTTGGTGGAGTGTAATTTACAAGATACAAATATACAGAATAATATTTTAAATGTTTAAACTTATTAAAGAACTTAGTTAGGAAATTAAAAATGTTTACATAAAAAATGTCCACTCAGACATAACAACATAACATGACATAAAAACGACGCAATATGTAATAAAAAAAAATATGTATCCGAAGTGTGACAACTTGTCAAAAATGTAACAAAAGTGCCAAGCCAGAAGCGCAACAAAAAGAATCTATTAAAAGGCAAAATGTAGTAACTGACTCAAGCTGTAACAAACTGTTACATTTTGAGAAAAAGTTGTTTTGATTTGGGCTCAGAATCTGTTACATTTTTGACCATTTATTACATTTTGGGTCATTACAAATCCCATTTTACCTATGTGGACGGGGTTGCTAGCTGCATTTGGTGCTCATTCATAACACAATTTGATGTCAGGGACGGATCAGCACTGTGTTTCATGTACATCCTGTTTACTATCTGTTTGTATTTCATTAAAAGAGATTTTTGACTAAACAGCAAAAGTGACCAAAAAGGGACACTGGGATCTGCCGGACTTGTCCGCCTGTGAGTGATTGGACCCCGTTGCTCAATGAGAAGCGTAAGATCCATTCGTACTTTCACGTCAAAGTTTCCAAACTCTAGAAAAAGTTGCTAGAGCTGACGCTTTTTTGAAAAGACTCGCTGAAGGGTTTTAAAATGTCACCAAAGCTGCAAAGCTGCCAAATTGGCAACCAACCAAAAAGAGACATCGACAAAAAAGTCTGGTGGGTGTTTGATGGGGGAGTCACCTTAATGTTTCCACATTTTAAGGAGATGGTCTTGTGTTTCTACATTTTGCTTCAATTCAAGCCAAACTCTCCCACAAGATATTTGGAAGCACTTTATACTAAATGAATGAGTACTTTTATTCGTCACAATCATGATCAATATAAGAAAAAAGGGTTGATCAAAAAGGGTTTCAGCAGAAGCAGAGGTTATAGATAACAAACCTTTGTTTTTTATTTCCTGAAGTCAGACGAACAAAACCAGATTTTGGTGAAACATCTTAGAGATGAGAGAAAATTGTCCCGCTCCCTTGGCAGCACTTGTCCGTAATTAAAGGTGCCAACCTTTAGCTGCCATGAAGATAAACATGTTTTTCTGTTCCTTACACCTACAATTTAGAGCTTCTGGGTCAAAAACATTTCACAAAAAAAAATAGAAGAAAGAAACAGCAAATACAAATCTTCTGTAATTTCTTTGAGTTATTATTTACATCGGGGAACTTGACATTTCTGTTAGTTTTGTGTATTTTGACTTCCAAATAACGCCAGGGTTTTGAATTTTTATTTCTGTCATTTTGAACATAGCTTTTCCATCTCAAAGTAAAAGCAGAAATAGTACACACACACACCATGATAGAAAAACAGTTTCTCGGTAAAGATAAAGCTGTTTACAGCCTGGAACAATAAAAGTCTCCTGTCTGAATCATTAATTTTGCTAAGAGAGTTTATAAGATATTAAAATGATAAGTTTACCCAATCAGAGGCAAAGCTCACTTGATTGACAGGCAGGCCACAAATAATGTGCTTCAAAACTCTGTTTCAGAAACAGACCAATGATGTCACAGAGACTTTGTCTATTTATTGCACCATCTATGGATCCCAGCATGAAACACCCTTCAGTCCATCACTTTTAACTGCTAGTTTTAGACACAAGAGGAAAATTCTGCTTATTATGATTTATCAGAAACGTTGCTTCTGGGTTAAGTTGATCTCAAATAGGTGTAACAGGAATGGATTTTTAAATCAAACCTGGAAAAATAGATAAATGAAGCTTAGCGTAAATTCAGTCAGGAAGACTGTCTATGGGCTCTCACCATCTCTCTATTCATTCATTCACTCCCGCGCTTTCTCATCAGCTGACCAAAGTGGGCGTGTAAGCTTTTCTGTCGATCCAATCACATCTTCACAGCTGTCACTCGTAAACCAATCAACTCAAAGCTGTCAAACTTTAAATCCGCCTTCTCTGCTCGTCAGTTGTCTCGCAGGCTCGCACAACGATCAGCGACCCTCCTCCTCCCCAGGCTCCACCAATCTTCATCAGTCCGGTACTCAGCTTCAGCTCCTCAATCCTCAACAGGATCCAGCTCTTCAACCTGCAACAGGATCCAGCTCCCAAATCTTCAACAGGAACCAGCTCTTCAACCTCCAACAGGAACCAGCTCCCAAATCTTCAACAGGATCCAGCTCCCAAATCTTCAACAGGAACCAGCTCTTCAACCTCCAACAGGAACCAGCTCCCAAATCTTCAACAGGAACCAGCTCTCCAAAAGACTCTTTTACCACCACCAGTGTTTAGACTCCATCGGGGGATTTTCATAATTCATCAAATCATTGTTTCCCCTACACATTCATTTGCAACGTTCGATGGGGTCTAATTGCCAAAACTGTAATTGTGCATCTGTATCATTAAATCTATTCACAATCTTTCTGAAGTCTTAGGGTGAATTCCAATTCCTGTCTTAACCCTCAATCTCAAAATGCGCGCTCCCGCGAAGTGTAAGTTCTGTCCCGATTCTCAGAAAGTTGAGGTTGAGGGGCGAGATTGAGGCTGTATCTCCCTCAATATTGAGATTTTCCGACACCACCCTTGGGATTAAGGGACACCCAGAATGCATTGCGTATTGTCGGTAAATAAACATGGCGTCCAAAGCGGCAGAGAAGGCGAGCTACAAATATAGTATTTTCTTTGTTAATGGAGATATAAATATTAGGAAAACCATTGTATTATCTTAGTTTAGACCCATTTTATGGATTATTTACCTCGTTGTTGCAGAACATTTATTTTTATTTTACGATCTTTTGTCAATAGCGTCCGGTGCGGACAAGCCATGTTCCTATCGTTTAAGTTAGTTAACGTTACAAAATGGTCATTTTTCTCCGTGGTAATGTAATTGTTTATCAAGATAACAGCCTATATAACAGGCTTGTGCTGATAATGGTATAAGATGACCGGGCTAATGTCATCTCCTGTAGCTGCAGAGTTATGTAACGATAGTTATAACTGGTGTTTACCTTTCAATAAACTATGGTTTGCTGTGACAGCTGAATATGTCCGTGGTTGTGTTATTTATACAGATATTTTTTTGATAACGCTAACCGAAGGAATAACTGACAGACAGTCCACAACAATTTCACTTGCATTTAAGGGGTGTCCCATTTCTAAGTCACAAGATAGACCTTAACACTTGGTTTTGAGGGCTACTAAGATTGAGGGTTAAGAAAGGAATTGGAATTGGGCCTAAGTCTTTCCTGATTAAAATAGATTAAAAAAAGGAGAAAAGGAAACTTGCACAACAGAGTCACAACAAATCTTTCACAGGGAGAATAATGTTTATTTTCAACTCAGACATTGCAAATGTTTTGATTTTCCTTCATTAAAACAAAGAAGAAGAAGAAGAAAAGTCAACAATTTAAATCACCCTCAATTTCTCACCTTCACTCTTAGAAAAGAAATGATGAGCAGACGTGCTCGTCTTCCTCCGCCTACGTGAATCTGAGCTGTGGGCGATTAATTA